>JAJOOR010001826.1:0-48843 GCA_036250505.1 Solanum acaule
ATGAAATATTATCTGTATTTGAATAAATTTTTAGGTTGTGCAAAATATCAAAATGAATATTAACGAATGTAACAAATAAAATGAATATATATAAAAAAAGTAAAAATAAAATATAATGAACATAACTAATGACATGTAAAAAATTGCAATTTTAAAATTAACTGATAAAAAATCTTAAATTTGATAAATAAGGATAGTTATCGATAAACTTATTTAAAATTATAAAAAATCTTAAAAGTTACGAATTTTGAAAATATTAGGCCAAAATTGGGTGTCAACAATTCTTCCCATCAACTCCTTTTCTTTTTGAGTTTTTGTTTTTTTTTTTTGGTGTTGGAGCACTCTCTCTCCAACTCTCGTTGATGCCCGTCCCATCAACTCCTTTTCTTTTGTGTTTTTTTTTTTTTTACCTTTCTCCAAATCTTAATTAGAGAAGAGTTTCTTCCTCTTGTTCCTCTTGTGCCACATTTGTTTGGATCTCTTGAAAGTTGCAATCCTTTTGAAGGTGACCAATTTTTTTGCAATTAAAACACTTAGGTCTGGTTCTTTTAAACCAACAATCATCCTCTGCATGATTATTTTTCTTACATATATTGCAAGGTGGAAATTTATTCTTTCTAATAGATTCATTTGATATTTTAGCAGCAAAAGCCTCTATAGTTGTTTGTTCATCTCTAATTGTCCTTCTTTGCTCAACTGCTTGTAAAGCGTTCACCAAATCATTGACTAAATTTTTTGAGAGATCTTTAGACTCCTCAAGTGAAGAATCTCGGACTCAAACTTTTCAGGCAAAGTTACAAGAACTTTCTCAATAATTTTGGTATCGGAAATTTTTTCACCAAACAATCTAATTTTATTTGCAATTGATGTGAGTTTACCAACGTAATCTTTAATTCCTTCTGTTTCTTTCATCTTTTGAATCTCAAATTGTCTTTTAAGGTTCAGAACTTGCATTAACCTTGATTGATTATTGCCCAAATATTCATCCTTTAGAGAATTTCATATTTCTATTGGAGTTTCACACGTCATGATTTTTGTGAAAATTTCTTCAGATACTGAGGAATATAAACTATTCATTGCTTTGAAATTCTTAATATTTTCTTCATTATGATTTTTGATATGAGCCACAGTTGGATTGGCAGGTAGTGGTGATGGTTCACCATATTCTTCAATAATATCTCATAGATCCACAGATTGTAAATATGTCTTCATCTTCATAGCCCATAATTGATAATTTTCTCCTTTTAACAAAGGAGAAAAAATTAGCGGAAACATATTTGATGCAATATACGTTATTTGGCGATGAAGATTGCTAGCTCTGATACCAATTTGAAGGAAAATATTTTATTTATAAACTCAAAAGTTCTATATGTTTCTGTATATTTTCTGTCTGTTGAAAATAACTAGCAGCATCCCTATTTATAAAATCAAGAAATCAAATTAAACTAGGACTAGGAACCACTATAACTAACAAATCCTAATTAAACACGAATGGTAAATACCATATATAACACATCCTAATCAACTTAGGATTCCTACTCCAACTTTGAATTATTATTTCCAACATTCTTCCTTCTCCAGCAATCATTGGGTTTGTATGTTGTTGTACATATTTAATTTTTGTTTTCTCCATTATTTTTGTTTCTTATTGAGGTTTTCATAGTTTGGTTGATTTTAGTCTTTTTTTTATTTGAATTATTAGTTTACTTTGATAATTATGTTTACTGTTTCTTATTTCATCACATATTTTTCTTATATTTATGTGGCTTAGGTGTTTGATATGAATAGTTAATTTTTACTAGTGACTATGTCGAATTCTTTCGTAGATTAGTTAACATAATTATTAGTGATTTTTATGTTAAGTTTTCAAATTGTTTCTTGACCATGTAACTCTTTATTATGATTACTCACTGCCGTGTTGTAATATTATTATTTTTATCACTTACTTTTTATTATTATTTATTTGATATAGTTAGTGGATAAATTTTGTTGATTTAGAGATTGTCTCAGCAAATGTGATGTTAATTATTATAATCGTTTTCTCAATTTTGTTGTTGTTCAATCGGTGATTTGTTCTTTATAATTTTTGCTATGTTATTATTAGTTTTGAGCATTAGCTAATTTACAAGTTAGAAGTGGTCAATGAAAAAAAAATTAGTCCGTTTTCGAGGCCTCCCTATTTTAAAAGATGGAAATTTAGTTTAAGTTTATATTTTTGTAAGTTAAAATTGGCCGATGAAGAAATTACCATCAATTTTCAAGGCCTCCAATATTAATAAGACGAGTTTTTATTTTTAAGTTATTATTTGATTTATTCATTTCATATTTATTTATTACTAACATTTTTACGGTACCCAAAGTTTCCTTCCATTGATGCTATTCGGATGGACGCCGAATTATATTTTTTATTCATTATTGTGTATATTATTGACGTTAGGCAAACCTTAGACCGTTTTTTATATTGTTGTTTTATATTATTATTTGTGTATTTGCATGTTTATTATATTTGTATATTATGTTTATCTCTTCTTCAATTTGAAAAAATGAATTAAGTCGGAACTCACAGTTGTGGATTTCGAAGAATGTCTACACCTTCCCTTCGGAATAACTTGAACCCTTACCTAGAATCTATCAGTTTCACAGACATTCTTTTAAGTTAATTTATTAATTGGTTTCCTAGTTTTCCTAAAATTAGGTGGCGACTCCTTTTCAAAGATTCCCTTTACATTAACTCCCTTTTACCCCTCTAAAAATTCTTTTCTTTTAATTTATGAGTCACCGCGACGTTGCGCCCTTAACGGGATGTCAACAAAATGGTGACTCTGTTGGGACATAGATGTTCTAATCATTAATATGGTTTCACTTTTTCAAATTGAGGAGACTATTCTTTTATCGTGTTATGCATTGTACCTTGTGTATTTTGTTGTTTATTTGTATACTGTATTTATTATTCATTCATTATTTGTTTGTATTATAGGTACATTGATCATGACAGGTTTCCGTCATATGACATCAATCTTGTATATTTAGAAAGCGTTTTGTGATCCCGCAATCGATCTTTCTTATATGTAACCATTTTTGAAATAAGTGGCAATTTATTGGTTTATCATGCATCCAATGATTGCCATAATTTTCACCCAAGTTGTCCGCCTGGGCCCTAGTCTTTCAAAAAGCCACTCTGGTCACCTAGTTTTAGAACATTCATAATCTCAGTCCAATCTTTATTCAAGTCACAATATGTTGGAACTAAGTTTGACCTGATTCCTGCTTCAACAGGATACGTAGGCGCCATAACGGCTCGGTCATGTTCCCCGTAAGCTTTCCATTATTTTAAAGCGGAAACTGGGTAAAATATTTAGAAGAGGTCTCCAAAAAATTTCACAAAGGAGATAGTTCTTACAAAATTGAATATCGGAGGTTGTTAAAGCTGAAACAAGGGACAAATTTTTAAGGAATGCCTCAAATTTTTCACCAAGGTTGTACTCTAACACCATATTTATGGGGGTATCGCTCCAAGTTGGTTTGTACCTTTGCATTAATTTTTTGTATGTGATATTATATTCATTTTATATCTATGATTTTACATATCTTACATTCCATTAAAACGAAGGTTTTATTTGACATTATTAAGTTTGGGTTACCGCCCTTCAATGTGACTCCTTAATTTTTCATTTTAATTACTCCCATTAAAAAATTAAAATAAGATTGTTTGGCATTTTTTTAGTTGGGTTGCCCACCCTTCAATGTGACTCATTGGTTTTTTGTTACTTTTTCTTTAATTAAAAAAAATGATTTTTGTTAAATTTGAGTTGTCCGCCCTTCAATGTGACTCATTGGTTTTTCATTTCGATTATTTTTTCTTTCAAAAAATTATTTGTTGTTCAAAACATATATATATATATATGTCATATCTGGACGAACTACGTAAACCTAATTCTAATCTCAATGAGATATGTAGGCCGCCCTTCTAGGGTTATGTATTCTTTATTCAAAAGATTCTTTATTTTTCATTCTGTTCAAAATGTTTACATTTTTTAAACCAACTTTTAACTTGGTTGGTGCCAACAAAGTTCTAGTGTGCATATGTAAAAATAATTGAATCAATGGAGAAGATTGACCTCTTGTTAAGACATGAATTCTTTTGGTACCACACATTCATACTTTTGTTACACTTGAAAATAATCCCTTGCATACATTCAAGATTTGAACAAAACCGTTTCATTGTCTCATGTGCATTGTGTGGTGAGTTTTGAATTAAATTCAATTGTGTTGCATTGTTACTCTAGAACTTGGCCTAAATGTTTTTTGAGGTGAAATTCTGAGTGATATTTGATTTAAAAGATGATTGTAGGCCTTTTTTGACCCGTTTCGGCCTTTTAAAGCCTGCAAAATGACATTAATCCTTAGTACGTCGCACTTTAAGCCTCAAGCCTTTTCTTTGGAGAACCACATTTTAGCTGATACCCTTTTAGAGTGCTTATACACATTATCCCTCTTTCGGTCTAACTTTCTTGAGCGCACTGAAGACGTGCAAGTGACAAGAGAAGATTCAAAGTTCAAATTTGTCAAAGACAAAAGTTACCAAAGTCCCTGAAAGTCAAGAATATAAAAATGACTTCCAAAAGAAAGAAGAAAGAGTTAAATAATCCCCACAAGTTCAAACAAGCAAGATTTCAACAAAAGAAAAAGAAAACTTTAAACAAATAGGAGAAACTTCAAAAATTGAGAAGAAATGAGAAAAGCTTAGACCAGCAAAGCTTGAAAAGAAGTCAAAAAGTACAAATAAAGGGACAATAAAGAGGATCAAATGTTAAAAGCGTAACAAATATTGAAAGCACAGATTCAATGCAATGCTCAAGAAGGGATTAAGTAACTTTTATCCCAAATGACTATCCTACCAGTTTCTAAGCCTACATTACAAGTCAATAACAAGCCCTACAAGATTTCATTTCAAATTTTCTCACATTAGTGGAGATTTGCATGAGGGTCAAGCCTATGGTATCACAATTACATACATTGAAAATTTTCTAAGTGAGAGTGAATTTTGTCAAATTTCCCCAAATCAACATACTTTAGATGTCTGCAAATTGGGACTTTCTTTGTATTGAGGGCGCTTGAAACATGATTTTAGGTCTAGTTCAAAACTTTTGTTTACAGCAAGATGAACAAATCTTGTCATTACTTAAGTACATTTCAGGTACTACTTGAATCCATAGGAATTACCTCGAAGTCAATATCAATTGAAAGAGAAAGAGTTGTGATAATTTTTTCTACAATACTAATTGCTGGCACTAACTACAGTTAAAACATGTTTCATTGTTCAAAAAATAAAAATGGGTTGGCACCCACTTTTCAATACTTGTCCAAATCAATTATGTGGACCGTTTCATTGTTGATATTTGTCCAAATCAACTTTGTGGACCGTTTCATTGTTGATACTTGTCCAGAATAACTTTGTGGACAATTTCATTGTTAAAATTATAATTTTGGGTCGTCATACCCTTCAAAATGACATATGTTGACATTTAGGTCGTCATACCTTTCAAAATAAACATCTTTTATAAATTATTTTTTTATCTCAAATAAAATGATGTTTTTTTTAAAATTTGATTTGTCATGTCATTCAAAATGACACTTTTTAGTTTGTTTCAAACTGACATTTTTTTTCTTCATATTGATGTGTTATTATGTTGGAGTTGTTGCATTAATTAATCACCTTGTTCATTGTTCATATGAGACCAAGTTTCCATGCCTTATGTTGCATTTATGTTACAATTGCTACTAACAAATGTGTTGCAGATTTTGTTATGTTCAACTTGGGTTGTCCGCCTTTCAAAGAGACGCGTTCGGTTGTCACCTCCCTTCAAGTGACATGTTAAGTTCAAGTTGGGTCGTCTGCCTTTCAATAGACACATTGGTTTGTCAGATCCCTTCAAGTGACATCTTAAGTGCAAGATTGGGTTGTCGCCTCCCTTCAAATGACATGTTAAGTTCAAATTGATTGTCTACCTTTCAATAAACACGTTGGGTTGTCACATCCCTTCAAGGGACATTTTAAGTTCAAGATTGGGTTGTCATCTCCCTTCAAGTGACATGTTAAATTCAATTTGGGTTGTCTCCCTTTCAAAAGACACGTTGGGTTGTCACATCATTCAAAGTGACATATTACATTCAATTTGGGTAGGCTACTTTTTGAGAGACATGTTGGGTTGTCACCTCCCTTCAAGTGGCATGTTATATTCAAGTTGGGTCGTCCACCTTTAAAGAGATATGTTGGGTTTCACCTCCCTCTAAGTAACACGCTATGTTCAAGATTGTGCAGTCTACCTTTAAACAAACACGTTTGGTTGTCACCTTTCTCTAAGTGAGACGTTATGTTCAAGATTGTATTGTCCGTCTTTAAAGAGACATGTTGGGTTGTCACCTCCTTCTAAGTGACATGTTAAATTTAGTTGGGTTGTCCACCTTTGAAGAGACACGTTGGGTTGTCACATCCCGTCAAGTGACATATTATATTCAAGATTAGGTCGTCCGCCTTTAAAGAGACACGTTGAGTTGTCACCTCTCTTTAAGTGACATGTTAAGTTCAAATTGGGTCGTCCGCCTTTAAGGAGACAAGTTGGGTTGTCACCTCCCTCTAAGTGACACATTAAAGTTCAAGTTGGATCGTCCGCCTTTAAAGAGATATGTTGGGTTGTCAGCTCATTCAAAGTGACATGTTATGTTCAAGTTGGGTCATCCGTCTTTAAAGAGACACGTTGGGTCGTCACCTCCCTCTAAATGACATGTTAAGTTCAAGTTGGGTCATATGCCTTTCAAGAGACAAGTTAAGACGTCACCTCATTCAAAGTGACATGTTATTCGCATCACCTTCCTTTCAAAGAGGTACATTATCATCACTATGCAATTTTGGAAGTAACATTGAAGGTATGTAAGTTTACAATCAATCTTTGCCTTGTTTATAACTTTCAGCCCCGTTGGCAAATGTAGAGTATTGTTCAAAAGCTCTACTAACGTCTCATATTGTTTCGTTCAAAGTTTATAAAACCAAATTTGGGTTCGTCAACTTTGTTTGAACACGATCTCTTCCATCGATCCTAATCAAACAAAGGGGCAAGTTGTTGACACCAAATTTCGGTCTAATATTTGTAAAGTAAATACTTTTAAGTATTTTATTCATTAAATAGTTAAAAATACATGTTTTGCAATTTTAATGCATTTTATTGATAATTATCCTTATTCTCAAATATTAGGATTTTTATCGTTCAATATTGTTTACATTATTTTTATTCACAACTGGTTGAATAAGTTCAAATATTTATTTATTTTTTATGAAATTGTTATTTCTGTTAAATTGCATGTTTACATGTCATTGGTTATGTTTGTTACATTTTTTAATATTCATTTTATTCGTTATATTTGTTTATATTAATTTTGAAATGTTTCACAGTCTAAAAATTCATTCAAATATGGATAAGATTTCATACACATATATTTTATTAACCGGTGGTTTTAGACCACGATTTTAAGGTAATGGTATTATACTAAGGCGGTTTTCAATTTTCTATTTAAACAATTTCTTGGTCATTAAGTTAGTGATGGTGAAATATTATTTTGAATGGGAAGGGTCGGGTACGGGGAATAGGTAGGGTAAGAAAATAAAATAAAGGATGAAGTAGAGTTTAGGAAAATGTTTTCCTTAATTTTGGAAGGGAAGCCATTTTCTTTAAATTTGAGGAAAATGAGTTGATTTGGAAAACATTTTCCAAACATTTAAGCCAACCAAGCATGAGAAAATTGAAAAATATTTTCTAGAAAATGTTTTCCTCCATACCAAACACACCCTAGGATTGGAAATTTTCAGATTTTTAATGACAAAAAGGGGTTCACTATTCTAGGGGTGGCAAATGGTTGAATTTGGTTGGATTTGGATGGGTTTAAAATGGTTTGAACAAAAATGGGTAATTATCCAATCCACTCATATTCTATATGGGTTAATATGGTTTGGGTATTTAATGGACGGATTGGATATATTGTAACACCTCGGTCTTAAAGAGCTAAATTTAGAAAGAGCTAAATTGAGATTGGTACAAGTTACTCTTCAATTGTGAGTTTTGGGTCAACTTCAAATGACCATAACTTTCAGCACAGGATGAGTTAGATGACCCATGATATATCAAATCGAAGGACGCTGAGTCCTCTTTCCAACGCCGCCGAGTTTGCTAAATTCTGAGTTTTGATGAAGGAGATATGCTCGTTTGAGTGCAGCCTGTCTAGTTAAGGCAATTCATCCATTTTAAGGAGAGGTATTTTGATCTTTTCCTTACCCCCATTAGCCTAGCACATTTTTTTTCACTCTTTTAGGGGTCTAAACTGATTAGAATCAGTTTTAGTCATTCCAAGAGAGCTTAGGGTTTTTAGAGAGAAGTTCAAGAGGACAAAACGAAGAACGTTCAAGATTCTTGCAAGCTTTGAGAATTTTCGCCAAGGACTTAGTTCTTTCGAGGTATGTAACTTTTCATAGTGATGGGTTTGTTCACCCTCACGCCAATCATGAGTTTCCTTTATGAATTCGTCCATGAGATTGAGTATATTGAGATTCTTGATGAGGTTCTTGAGGTTTTGTGCTTCATTCTTCAACAATAAAGTCTTGTTGAGTTCTTGAGGTGAGAGTCTTGCAAGTGAGTGTGGTTCTTGATAGATTTTCGTGTGGGTTTTCATTGAAATGGTGTTTGGTTTATGATCAAATTATACTTAGTAACTTAATTCCACAATCAAACAAAGTAACATTTAAGAAGAGTTTGATGATTATTAACTACTACTACGATTATTGCAATAACTAAAAGTGACTAATGTGAACGACTTCAAATGATGTTTTGAGCAAGTGAAAGACAATTCCAGGGCTGTAGTATGCATTGGATTTCATGTATCTTACATCATGCAAAGAACTAATTTCGGTTATCAAGTTACTGATTTATAGGATTAATTGTATGAGTTGGGTCTCATCAACTCAATTTAATGGAAGATCAAGCTTTTTATATTCTTTGGTCCATCTACCTTATCCTCTCTTGATTTTAAGAATAGACAAGAGATTTATCTCTATAATGGCCAGTCAAGAAATACTAAAACAAGAATATAAAAGTAACTTAAACGATAACCAAGAATTAATTCAAAAGCCTTTAATATTCAACAATCAATCTGTAGCTACAACCCCAGAACTAGGGCGTTTAGCCACTCATAATATTCAAAAATCGCAAAATATAATTGTTCATGCGATTTCTGGAAATAAGAGGAGATAGAAAATCAAATCATGTTACAAACGTTGAACTTGCTCTTGCACACATAAATAATGTCGAACCCCCTACAAAATAGCCCTAGGAGTCTATTTATAGAAGTTGGGAAAACTAGAGTCAAAGTCTAATTCAACAAGAATTCCTTTCTGAATCAATTTTTTCTGGAAAAGTCGGAACAGGGCTGGGGCGCCGCGCTTGCCATCACGCCAAGCAGACTTCTCTGGGGTTTCACCAGTGGCCTGCCAGGCAGTGCGCCTGGTATATGCGGCTGTAGTGAGGCCCTTGGCGCACTACACAGTTTGGTACTTAGTTTGGTAATTGATGGTATACAAACAAGTTTTGTTCTTAAGTATTTGTCGGACCAACATTTGCACCAAAACAAAACTACATAATACATTTGAGATGCCTTATGGTGTTTATAAAATCATAATTAATACTATCAATTACACCACAGAAATTAGCCAACTTATTGTTTCTTTAAACATGTTATATATACCAAATCATGCTAATTAATACACCATTAAATGTACCAATATATTTACAGATAGGCATGCTGGCATCAAAACGGCTGACAAGATCTGATTTAGTGTCTCGAAATATATTTTCACCAAATCAGTTACCAAATCACGTACCACAATTGGTAACTATTACTTACCAAATCACGTACAAAGCAAAACATAACTACACCAAAGTATGCAATTCAATATTTCTTTAAACATGTTATATATACCAAATCAGGTAAATTAATAAACCAATTTGGTGTAAGAAAATATTTAAAACAACACTTACCAAATCACACACCTAAAACTTACCAAATCACACACCAAAACACTTACTAAATCACGTACTACAATTTCACACTATCACATTATCAATTACACCATATATTTACACCAAATCACATACCACAATTTCAATGGTTTTATTCATCCTAACAAACACTACACAATAAACTTGATATGAAATTTGGCATTTATAAAATATATAGTACACAAGATCAATTAAGCAAAATCATCTACACCATTTTTAAGCATTATAACCAACATAATATAATTCTTTAATTCTGATAGCTATACTATGTACACAAACATATTTTTGGAATTGATTTTTACACAGGGTAAAAAAATTACTAATTACACCAAATCACATACCATACGTATTTGAGAATTAAGGCATAAAATTCGTTATCACACCAATCGGACAAACAAATTCACCAATACACGTACTTGGATTTTAAATTGAAGTTGGTGTTTGTATTTGCTCTAAAAAGTAACAATAACACCATAGCACACACCAAAACAAATTATTGATTTATGTTGTTAATATAACGCATGCAACATACCAATTACAACATATCACATATAATAAGAAAATTTTGAATTAGTTGTTTATATACCCACAGTAATTACTAATCAATTAAACATAAAGTTATACCAAAAAAATTTCAATGAATCAGTTGTTTAATAACCACCAAAGTTGATTTTTTATACCACCAAAAAATATCAATTGCATAAAAAAATATATTATTTAAACATAGTAATATATCAAAAACCTAATCTCATACCAAATACGACTACTAATATTTAATGTTTATTCAACAATAAAATAAAATCCATCAAATCGATTACACCATCCGTTGCCATTAACAAAATCATACAAATTTTATATTGCACCACATCAACGTACAATATAAACCAACGATTAATTATAAAAAAAAATATTAAACACAAATGGTGAAAAAAATCAAATATATTAAGAATCAATCGTTTTTTATTCAAATACCTGATGAGTACCATTGCCCGTTGTGTTGTATTAAAATTGAAAAATTGTAGGTATCAATTTTTAGTAGTCAATCAGAGTAGATAGAGAGTTTTATTTTTGATAGAAACCTCTCTTCATGGGAGAGAATATTTAATAAATCTGAGTAAATCAGGGAAGGTAATATAATTGGAGAAAATTAAGGGATATGTGTTAGATGTGGCTAAAATTTTTGTGTTTTTAAAAATAAAATAAAATCTAGTTTTGTAAAAAAACTATTGCTATGTAAGTGGAAAAAAAAGTGTTGTTATATAGTAGTAATTAAGGTACTTAAGTTGTATACTTAAGTTCTTTACCCGTTAGTGGTGACTAAGGCTGCAATTGTCATTTGTTAGTACAACCTATTTTTTCAACAAAAAAAATATGATAATTAATTTTTGGTTGCAACCTAATTTTCTAAACTAAATAACATGCACTATCAATATTTAAAACATCCAATATTATTACGCAAATCATCAAAAGTACTTCTTGATTCAAATAACCTACTACATGATGCATCATTGTACATTTTCTGCATTTACATATGACATAAAAATAAAATATATAGTGTCTTTAAAATCCTCCTTGATCGATATTATTTGTGATTTTTAAAAAACAATGAAGAAAAATAATCAGAATTCAATGACAAAAATCAGTTAAAACTATTAGTGGCGATATTCTGGGCTTTTGTGGCGACCTTTGTAGCAACCAAAGGTCTAGTTTTTTAAGTGAATCCTAGTTAGCAATGCTTAGGTGGAGGAATTAGTCCCACGTGGCTTGCCACATCACGAAAATATTGGGGTGTTAACTCTTGAGGGTATTTGTGGCCTCTTAGGATAACAACGAGGACATTTTTATCCCAAAATGTAACGAAGGGTATAATTGGTCTATTTCACATAGTTTAAGGACAATTTTGATCCTTTATCTTTTTCTGTTAGTTGAGTCTATTTACAAAAACATAAATATGCACCATTTGTAAGATATCAAGGGTATGTATGCATCATTTGTTAGACGATAAGGGCATATATGCATAATTTTTTAACAAGAGATATATTCACTCTAAATTACAAAATCGAAGGGTATACTTACCCCTCACAATAGGTCTAAGAGACCGTAGGCAATCAATTATTTCCTCGAGAGGGGAACCAAAAATGGAGAAATTAAATTATAATTAAGGAGAGAAGGAAAAAATGGGGGGAGGGGTGATGGAGAACCACCTGAAAGGAAAAGAGGACCTCTAAGAAGTACCACTTATGCATCACATCACTTTTTTTTAGTTTAACTAATATTCATCAATTGTATATGTAATAAGACATAAGTACCCCTAGACTAAGACCGAAATCTCAGAGTCACACCTAAACTTAACTAAGATCCTATTACCCCCTAACTCATTTTTTCGTATTTTTATGCACCTTTTGTGCTGATGTGGCACCTTAAACCACCTAAGTTGGTTGTTTTTGTACACACTTGCCCGCCACATGCGTAAATTTTTATTTTTTAAAATTAAAACTAATTTTTTAAATATTTGTTTTCCTAATATTGCTTTTAAAAATAATTAGATTTTTTAATTTATTTTAAAAAAATATTCTTATTTTTATATCTTGTATTTTAATTAAGTTAATACATATTATTTTTTACCTTGTATCAAACTTTCTTTTTACCTACATTCATTTTTTTCTCTTTTATATTTCTATTGATTTTATTTTCTTTGTCTTTCGTTTTTATTTGATTTCGGAAGTCTTGTATTTAAAATAAGTTAATTTTGAACGGATATCAAAATACGTGAAGAAAATTAAATAAAACATAAAAAAATTAAAACGTTAAAATTAAAGGACACTTTTAAATTATTTTTAAAAAAATACACATAATTTTTAAAAATAATTAGAAGTGAAAAGATGATAAATTAATTTAAAAAAAGTTTAAAGTGAAAAGAAATTAAAATAAGTATTTTACAAAGAAAGAAATAAAAATAATTAAATATATATAAGTTTTATTATCAATAAATATGTGTACTAACTAATTATAAAGTTACCAAAAAAAAAATCACACGTGTCTAATTTGTTCACTCATCACTTGCCTTCAAGAGAGTGTGCACACTCTATGTTATGTCATCGTTTGTGGTGTATTTATTCCATTTTAAATTAGTTTAGGAGGGTAATAGGACCCTAGGTTTCTCTCTGTGATTTCGGTCATAGTCTAGGGGATACTTACGCATTATCCTTTTTTTATTATATGATCAAGTAATTTAAAGCCTTGTCATCGATCCAATCTGCCATGAGATGCACCCACTAAATCCTCGGTGGAAGAATCAACTAACTACTAATACACAGACGATTAAACAACGAAAAGTAAACAATTTCAATACTAAGACAGGCTTTCATAATCCAAAAACCAAAGTCATAAATCAAACATGGAATAACCCACTAGAATTTGGAAGTTGTGTGCCAAAACATCTAAGTAATCTATAAGATGGGGATGCAACCCCGAAACAACCATAGTCTAGGTCCAGAAAATGGACCAGAGAGAAAAGAGGAACCTATAGATGTCCAAAAGAAGTAGCTCACCGTTGGGTTTAAGAAATGCTAGAGTCACAATTGAGGTCGCGAAGCAGCCGCCGAAGTATGTCTTGTACTCAACAAAGAAAGAACAAGTACAATATCAATAAACAAAAATTATAGTGTACTTCCAGGGTCATCGATAAGCTCTAGTTATACTAAATATGAACAGGTAACCACAAGTTAGTAAAATTGATAACATACAATTATAATCACAATCATAAACATAAATCGAACGCCCAGTCCTTACCCTGCATTAACATTTACAATAAACATGGTTAACACTGTTGTTCAAGCCAACCTGGTTCACTCATGGAACCCACACACAATCAGTCACAAGTATCAGGCACCCAAGCCAACTGTCAGTAATTTGTACCAGTGTGGTAACCAAGCCAACCATATAGATATCATGTACTAGGCGGGTAACCGAGCCAATTGAATATGTACTAGGCGTGGTACCCAATCCAACCAAAAGATATCATGTATCAAACGTGGTACCCGAGACAATAGTTAGTATGTATTAGGCATGGTACCTCTAATCATCAATCTTAGTGAATTAAAATTACACTTGTACACCCAAGTAACACATTCATTGCACGTGACTCACAACAAGTGAACATTCAATTTATACTTCTTCCATTTTCCTAACCATACATTATAGAAGTAATAATAATAAAGTAATTAGCAAGCACCTATAACATAAATGGGAAATAAACAACCATCACCTACCTCAAATCAAGACTGAAATGATCTAAAGAGCATGAGCTTTCCTCTTGTTAAGATACCTAGCTTGTTCTTGGTCTACAAATAATCAATATAACATGTAATTAGAACTAAATGGCCTAAATACACCCAGATTATACCATTATCCCAAACCCCATGTAAATTGCATGATAATTCTACCCAAACAAGGGGTTTTCCACCATTATACCCATCCAAACCCTCGTCTAAAGTAATCAACATAGGTTCTACAACCTAAGAATCAAATTACAAAGCTAGGGGAATAATTTACTTACCTTTACCGATGAAAACGATGAAATATAGATGAAATTTGACGTAGGTCTCCCTTGCTCTTCCCCAAAATGAAATTGCCGAATAATGAGAGGTTTTGGGATTTTTTTACATTAATTGCAACTAACTCCGCTATAGAGGTGGTGTTGTAGCGAGATTTCTCGCTATAGTGGGAAATAAATTCAACCGCTATAGCGGCATGTGACCCACTATAGCAGTTTGCATGGGACAAACACAAAAATCCTCAAAAATTAGCTTATTTTGCAACACACTTCGAACCTTCTCATTCCAAACCAACCTCCTCATGCAAAGTTCGTTATTGGGTGTTCTATTCACCCGTAATTCACTGCCAAAACATCCTACAGACTCCTTAACGTCTATGCAACAAGAAATTATACTTTACCTAGACGTGTCCCCCCATTCTTTTCATGGATTACCCTAGACCTTATCTCACTCAAATTTCATCTATCACGAACCGAAATCGGGCAATGATGGCGTCCACTACAACCCATAGAGTTGACAAGCCTAGGCCAAGCGAAAGATAATAATAGTGTATATAGAAAGAAGTGTCGTATCATATATATTTGTACAATACAAAATGTATAAAAATAGGCCTAAAAGTGACCAAAAGGCACACCAACGCAATATACCAATCCCTCGGACCTGGTGTCACCTATACTAGAGTTACTACGAACAAAAACCAGAAATATATATACAGAGAATTGACTAATCCTAAATACAAAATGAGAGTCAGTGCAGAGGTGCCATGACCCTGACATCACATACAACATCTGAAAAGTAAAAACGAAAATCAATAAAAGGTTCGGTCCTTAGAACATGAGGACTCACCACTACTCAAGACTAATAAAGTGATCTCTAGCCACGTGGATGCGGAATCGGAGCGGCGTACCCTGCATTTTTAAAAGAATGTAGGCAAGAGTATGTGTTAGTACAATAATGTACCAAGTATGATAGCGATGCACAAAAGTTTTCAAATCATGCTAAAAGGACATTTTCATGACATGCAAAGACCAAGTTAAAACATAAGATAAGGGATTAGATGTATAATCATAATCATGGTCAATGCAAGTAAAATCATCTTTGAACATATGTACGATATATTAGAAGTAACCTTAGTTCATCATTATTGTTGTGAGAAATTAGCCTTAACTGACATAGAAACCATGTGAGCTATACCATGGAATCCGGTGTCTACCCCACACCGTAAAGAGGTGTGATCACTTGCCAAGGTAAGAACAATGAAATTCTAGCTTAAGTCTATCCACTAGCTAATGTCTATCTAAGACAACCTATGATGAGACATAGTATATAGGACACATGTAATCACCATTTGTCCACTCGGTACTAAGCATATTTCCCACGGAATAATAATCAATCATATTCATCTTATCTTTAAGGGGCATGGGTAATCACCTCTTGTCTTATCATTATGGGGAGATGGGTAATCGCCTCTTGTCTTACTATTAGAATAGCTCCTAAAACTTGGTTCATAGTTTAGTTGAGAAAACCTTTCAACTCTAAGAATCCTTTATGTGAGAAAACCTTTCACAACAATCAACAACAACATTTATGCTTTACTCTCAAAGCAACTTAGATCATTTTCATCAATTTAATAAGAATATGCATTCTTCATAAATTCATCTTTCATAGTTCAAAAACCACTTTCAATCATCATAACCTAGAAAACATGAGTTAAGCATGGGTTCATGGGAATTCATCTTAAAAGCATAGGATTATGTGAGTTCATGCATAATAGTTCATAAAAAATCAATTATAGCAATATTGAAAGGAACCCATGACATGGAAGAAAACCCTAACCTCGATTGGAGATTTCTAACTTATAAATTGGAGAATTTAGGAACCCTATGGAGGAAAGAGCTCCATAGGTGAAGACTATCATACCTTGATGCCCAAAAACTTGAAATCAATGGGGGATCCGGAGAATTGATCTTGAAACCCTAGCTTCCTTCTTCTTCCTTAGAGAGAGAAATATTTGAGAGGATGACTTGATCTTCTTTTGAGAATTTGAGAGAATGAATTGAATTGAGTGATTTTGGGGGTAAAAATCATTATATAGGGATTTGGGTAGAAGGTAAAACAATGTAGTATTGAGTTAAACAATTGGGAAAAGACGTAGTATTGAGTTAAAACAATTGGGAAAAGACCCAAAAGCCCCTGACTTAAAACTGTCGAATTGGCTCACTGCAAGGCCTAGATAGGCAAGAAACTCTGCCTAATAGGGCTTCACTATTTTAGGCATAAATTTTTACTCCAAGCTTGGAATTTGGCAAACTTCGTGGCGTTGAAAAGAGGACTCAGAGATATTTAATTTGAAAGGTCATGGGCCACCTAATTCATTTTATGATAAAAGATATGACTGTTTGAAGATGATCCTAAACTCTAAGTTTAATAAGCTCCCTTCATGGTCCGCGTGTGGCTTCACAGGCCATTTAGACATTCGTGGTCCTTGACAAGTGACTTAGGGAGAAGTCCCTTTTGAGTTGGCAACTTAATGATGTGTTTGATGGCCCATCAACCTCACCATGGGCCATCTAGGGGTCTGTGGGAGGGACACCTATCTGGGCAAGTTCTAGCAACTCCTCACTAGCACTCAAATGGACTGTGGTCATCTACACGGCCCATCTAGGGTTCCATGGTCCACCATTGGGTTCTTGACATGCCCGTTTGGCTTGTTTCTCTAATCCAAGGTGTTCTGAAAGGAAGGACATCAACAAGTCAGTGAATGCCGAAAGATC
This sequence comes from Solanum acaule, assembly GCA_036250505.1. Lineage (NCBI taxonomy): Eukaryota > Viridiplantae > Streptophyta > Magnoliopsida > Solanales > Solanaceae > Solanum > Solanum acaule. The sequence continues at coordinate 17,434 of JAJOOR010001826.1, forward strand.
ACCATGAATCAGAGTCTGTGATTGCCACAGGAGATTCAACGCTCGCTGGGGTGGCTTGAACTAGGTATTGCATTAGAAAAAGATGCAAAATTGTAGTATGAGTACCAAAACACGGGGTACTTAGGAGGCATCATAAGCTAACCGAGCTCAGAAATATCGAATATATAAAAGAAGCATGATGAAGATAGAAAGTCAGGGGAAAACTTAGGCACAACAAGAATAAAATAGAGAAGATGCCGATAATCTCAAGAAAATTACACATAACCAAAAATACAACACACTCAAGGCCAACTCATGCAATGATACAATGTAAAAATCCAAGAAAGGCAATATCCTAAGCCTTGAAGAAGCATCGGGACGCATGGAATGGTACATCAAGCTTAATCGAGAGTCAATAATCTGGATAGATGCATTCACGGGCCACCTGGAATGGCATATCGAGCTTACTAGTAACCTGCGTATATATATCAATAGGCTGCCGGGGACAATACTTCAAGCTTATCAATAATGTAAATCTAAATGATAGACTATAGCCCGAGCCTAAGACAATGTGCCGCCCGGAATGATACATTAAGATCATGAGAGTAAAAGCAACGTAAAGGTACGATAAATCTAGTAAAAGGAGCCTTTTTACTACTTTTGTGCCTAAACAGGTCTCAAGGACTTCCAACTCATTAAGGTCTACTTCCTTTCCAAAACCCAAGTCATTTTTATAAAGAAAAATCATGTAAGTAACAACTTCTCAAAAAGCATTATCATAATCAAGGCATGTCAAACAAACACAATCGGGTAAAATTACCCGTCACACCATGAGAGTACTAACCTCGTACTCCTGCCAATCCACTCTCAAGTTCTCAGGCCCAAAAGTTTAATAAACGACGAAGAATCACAACTCAAGGATCCACATTATCAACCAAACCTATCAAATCAAACAAACACAATACAATCCTATGTTTCACGCCACCTAAAAGCAAAGTCTAAGGATACTACTCAAGCAAGCACTAGGATCACCTAAGCTAAGGCTTCTCTGACTAAAACATAAGCTAAACAACCCAACCTATGGCCATAACCACCCAACGATCAATCAATCTCAACACAACCTAAGGATTCATACTAAACAATGTAATACTACCCAAGTATAATTAATTTAACTAAGCCAAGTGAAAGAAAAGGAAGCCCTAACCTACCTCAAGGCTAAAAACCGCACACGAACTATAACTTTGGTGCTTTTCCCTTCTGGAGATCCTTGAATCGCTGCCAAGCTATCAAGAACAAAAAGGGAAAGTTAATACGAATCCAACAATACCTATAACAGTAGCACAAATTTTGGACTGAAATTGGTTCAAAAATCAACCCTTAGATCAAAGCAACAAAATTACGAAAAGGAAACCTACATTATGTCCTCCCCGGAATGAGGATTACATGCCCAAAAGATTGAAAAAATAGGACTCAATTTGGACCTCAAATTGCCAAATTACCAAACTTTAACGTTTAGAAACTAAGGAATATGAGGTGGAAAACGAATTTGAATTATGGATTCAAAGTCGTAAAAGCATAGAAGAGAGGGCAAGGAAGAGAATCACCTTCAAATGATTGAAATTGATCAAGAAATTCTGTAAAATGCCCCAAGCCGAGATCTCAACAAGTTGTGTTTCTTTTTGTCATGACCCAGGGGTACCCTGATTAAAATAATATAACAATATCAAAGACACTTCATCCAATTCTAAGCGCCAACGATCGTTAATCAGTATATAACCCAACTACATGAGTTGGGGTTGAATCCCATAGGGAGCGGTACGTGTTTCAGATTCAATTGGGAAGTATGAACATGTTCAAATCAGTCATAGGAATAAAAGTTATCGAATAAAGACATCATTCAAATTAAGGGGTGACATAAATGTCAAATGGGGGGTTTTAGTTTTGGTTCCCAACTACAAACTGTCACAAATAATAAAACTTAACGATAATGAGACGGGTTCTTGGGATGTGATCGATTATAGGAAATTATAGACATATGGGTAATTGCAACTATAGTAAATAGCTAGATATTAGTGAGTAAGCTAGGCTATACGAGAGGTAAACTTTCTCTCAAAAAATTTACCCCAAATCAAGTGATTTCTCTCGAACATCAACAAGCATGCAAAATTAGAACAACCCACACCTTAGTCCATTCACTCTCTCAAGCTGAATGTGTGGGATTGGGTTTAGGATTCACTCTCTCGAGTTGAACCAGGTCAACCCAATACCCACAAACAATTAATCAATAATCTTAGTTCTGAAACCTCTCTCTCAAGCAAGCTAAGAACACAAACATAGAACTGTATTTGCAACTACAATTCTTAAATTAAACCACAATTAATGATTAAACTCACTTCTAAATAGGGAAGGTAAACTTTCTCTCGAACAATTTACTCCGAGTCAAGTGATTTCTCTCAAACATCAACAAGCATGCAAAATAAGAACAACCCAAACCTTAGTCCATTCACTCTCTCGAGCTGAATGTGTGGGATTGGTTTAGGATTCACTCTCTCGAGCTAAACCCAGGTCAACCCAATACCCACAAACCATCAATCAATAATTTTAGTTCTAAAACCTCTCTCTCTCGAGCAAACCAAGAACACAAACATAGAACTGTATTTGCAACTACAATTCTTAAATTAAACCACAATTAATGATTAAACTCACTTCTAAATAGAATTTAAACTAACAGTTAGCAATACCCATAAACTAAATTAGCCCATAATCACCTTATCAAACCCCAGGAATTGAGGTTTTAACTAGACATTATAAAAAGGTAAAAAATAGTTACCAAATTGATTATCCATCAACTAGGTAAGAGTAATTTTGTCTCTACAATGCTCCAATTTAAAGAATCCCAAAGATCCACTTCAAATTTCTCAAAAATGAATTTCTTCAATCCATCAAAGCTTAGGAAAACTAAAGAAAAAACTATCTCCAGATGCTAAACACTTGATAAAAGTATCAAAGATACTAAACTAAGTGTTCAAAAATGTATTTATAGTCGCCAAAAATGAGCTGCGAAGAGTCATTTGGTGAAGTAAGTTGAGCTCACCGAACCACTCGGCGATCCACCCTTTGGTAACTTCCATCGCCCTTCTGCCTTGGCATTCATCATCCTCAAGGTCCTGTAACTTTCGGCGATCTAGCACTGCATCGCGGAACTACTCGGCGATCCGCTAACTGCTCCTTTCTCTCAACGGCTTGGTGTCTTCCCTCAGGGCTTGGCACACTAGAACTTTAGGCGGTTAGATATACCACTCGGCGAAACGCCGAGTGCTCTTGGCGATCCTCAGGCTCACCCATCTTTATTTGTTCAGCCTGTTTGTTCCTTTTTGCCTATTAGTGTCCTTGCTTTGTTCCTCAATCCATATTCCTGGAAATCAAGGATTTAATATCAGTTATTGGCACAAAATAAGCATTTGAGGACACTTAATCTATATAAACTAAGCCCTAAATGAGTCCAAATCTCACACTCATCATACCCCCTAGATATGACAAGGCGTATAGAACCCCGCAAGACTCCATACAATCCACTTAGCATATCATAACATAATATAATAGAAAAGTGTGGAAATTTAAAACATTTTTCCAATGCAATCAAAGTTTCATAAAACGAAGCGAAAGTCTTACACTTGTCTCAAACCATCTAAAACATGAATAGTCTTGGGACACAACCCATACAATAGATTTAACATAAATGGAAGACATAAAAGGAAAGGGTAATCAAGTCCTCGATGCTTGAGGACTCACCAAAACTTCTCTTCTTGATCTACTATGAATCGAACCACGAGGACAAAAGTCAATATCGCTGAAACCTACATTTGATAAGAATGTAGGCAAAATTATGCGTTAGTACAATAATGTAATAAATATGATGGCTAGCATAAATCATCAACATAAACATAATGTAAGCATTAGTCAATATAAGACATATACCATAATCATAAGTTACATCAACGTAAGGCATATGCTATAGGCATAAGAGACAATAATATAAATAATAAGAATAATAGGTAACAACATAGTCATATGCATAATCAATGAATCTAGATCAACATAACATAAGAGAAACACTTTTATAAGTAACCTAAAAGCATGATTGTGCAATGCATGGATAAGACCCCATAAATCTCACATATGCTAAGCAAACCAATTTAGGCCCTCATTCATATTCATCATCTTTTGATCTCATACTTAGCTTAGTTTTCATAGACAAGAGAACATTCATCTTTAGTCAAACACATCAAGGAAAGAAACTATAGCAACAATCCATGCTAAGCATAGATCATACAAGTAAACCTTATATCAAAACATACTTACAATACTTCCTTGAAGTAACCTTAGTTCATTACTAGACTTGACCTTGTGGGAACTAGCCTTAACCGACATGTGACCATGTGAGCTATTACATGATCACCCAGTGTTACCCACACCGAAAAAGGTTGTCCTACTTGCATAAGGTAGAACCATGATTTGGTAGCTTAGGTGGATCCATTAGCTAAATAACCTACGGGGGCACGTAGTTTATGGGATAAGTCGATTTCTACTAGAAACCCGGACTGAACTAACGTAAAAGGTATCCACCTCATGAGATATACTTGGGGAACCCAGACTCAACTAGAGTACAAGGATCCCATTTGGAAGCTGGACTCAACTAACGTAAAAGCTTCCATCTCACATTCAATATCTACTCGGTGCTAACCATAATTCCCACGGAATACTTATTAAGTCTTACTTAATTGATGTTTTATGGAAGGATGTCCTTGACAACCAATCCACGTTAGTTCATTAGGATAGCTCTTGGATCATGGGTGAGAAAACCTTTCACATCATGTCCCCATGCACATCTTAGATTCAATTAGGTGAGAAAGCCTTTCAACCTAGAATATTCATTATGGGAGAAAACCTTTCACATCTTTTTTATTATGAGTTCATGAGAATAACCTTTCAATCAGCCCAAAACAACAACAACATTATCATAATCATTAACACTTCACTCTCAAAGTGTACTCATAGCATTTACATAGATTTTATGAAAACATGTATAATCTCATACTTTGCCCTTTCAAGGTTCAAAGCTTACTTTCAATTAACACATCTAGAGCCTAAGCATTTGACATGGATATCATCATAACTCAAGTGATTCTATCGCTTCATACATGCAAACATTCATGAGGTATATTAGGTGGGTAAAGTCCTTCCATAACAATTCTATCTGTAGTCTTCCATTTTCATGAAAGCTTCACTCTCAAAGCCTTAACATTCTTAATTCAACATATTAGCCTTACTCTCAAAGCCCTAGGAATCAATATTCATAACTACAAGCTTTATTCTCAAGAAATACTTCTCATAAGCATCTCATAGGCCTAAGTCTCAAGGCATTCTAATCACATGCTACATTCTTAAGCAAGTTTTAATCATATATCATCATATAAGTTCAATCTCAAGTATTACTACATCATAATTCATCATACATACTTAATCTTAGTAAATTCATGTCTATAAGCTTTACTCCTAAGCAATTCATGTCCATGTGCTTCCATCTCATGCAAATATATAATGCAATTCATCAATCCTAGAAGATCACATCTAAGCCCTCAATTTCCCCTTCCATGGCATAAAACCCAACTATATCAAATTCACCATAGAATCTTAGGTTAAGCATGAATACTTGTATAATCATAGTAAAAACATGTAACTACATCATAAACAATAATAAACAATCATAATACACTCTATTCGGTCATAACCCATAACATTAGAAGAAACCCTAGCTTGACTTGGGGAATTCTTCTTCTAAATTGGGGAAAACATGGGGGCTTCATGGATGAAAGGAACCCATGAATGAATAAGCCATCATACCTTGATTACAAAGCCTACCAATCTTGAAACAATGGAGTCTTGACTTGACCTAGCTTGACCATCTTCTTCTTCTTCTTCTTCACTTTCTAGAGAGAGGATTTTTGAGAGGGAATTGGGTTTCTTATGGGGATTTATTTATAATAACTTGGATGACTTAATTTAAGGGTCTAAAGTCTTTATATAGGTGGTCTAAATTATTCTAAAACGACATCACTTAATATTAATTAAAAGCGAAAAACCCCAAAGTGCCCCTAAACTTAACCCCCAAAACTGCCCCCAGGTCACCAACCACGAGACCATGTTGACGGGTGGTGGATGGAACCACAGACTGTCCTGGTCAAACGTGGTTTGGTGACTGCAACTTTTGGGCCAACCACGTACCCTCTATCCACGGGGTGTGGACTGACCAACGGGGTGTAGGTCCTTCCGTTGGCACTGCCCAGGCAGTTTTCTAAGGGGTCCTCCTCAAGGGCTTATGGTTGGTCCTTGAGGGGTCGTTCCTTGACGTTCTAACACGAAATCCTATATTTTAAGTACGGAGATTTATATCCATGACTCTAACCCTCACGTTAAGCTCTAGTTTAGCCTACTAATTTATGAGATGTTACACTTTTGAAAATAAAGAAGGAGAATGGGATTTTAATCCCAACTATCTTCACAAAAGCAGATAAATGTTCAAAAACATCGAACGAGCCCTCAAAATTCATTTGTAGTTCAAACAATGCAAACCAAAAGTGCAAACCACTTTGAAACAAAATTCCTATCTCGACAAAATTGATGAAACAACAATCGAAGATCATTTCGTCAAAATTTTGACCAAAGTTAGCACTTTAACAAAGAAGCACAACAAAATGCCAAAGGCTAAACACTCACCCTAACACCTTCGCGAATCTAACCAAACGTCGTTCAAGACCAAACTTGACATTCCGGAGCTAACTGTGTCAATGGAACTAAATTCCAAGCACATTTAACAACAAAGTTGACTTAAATAAAACTTTTAGCTAAATTCAAAAGCTAAAATTCCACCAACTCCAAACGGAAGCATCAACACCCAAACTGATCATCATACTAGACCTAAATGATCCTGAGCTGATGGAATTAAAGAAATTCTGATCTGACGTCAGAATCTCTGGATGTTTAGTTAAGTCAACCCTTTCAAGCATTAAGCTTCCAAACTCAAAACTCACACCAAACTCAACTGAATACCTTAAGGAGCGTGTCACCCAACCTAGCATCACACAAAAGCTATAATGAAGCCACGGAAATGGGAAAAATAGGAAAAACATGCATAAAACACATAAATGACCTTGAGGGTCATTACATCATCCAAGCCTAACCTAACCTTAAATTTTTAACTCACTACTCCAAGAGTTTTATCACTCATTTTCTGTTTCTAATAGTTTACCCATAATGACAAGGGAGGTCGTTACAAGCCTACTATAGGTAAACTCTAAAGTATTGTACTTTTTTTTTTACTTTTTGAAGTTGAAGATAGATTATATGATCAAGTAGTATCCAACTTTCTTTGTAATCGAAGATCCGAAATATAGAAACAACAAGCTAAGATTCCAAATTCACTAATCAATTGATTATGTTTTACTTTATTTATTCAACTCAAATTATAAGCTTGTTCACCAAAAATACAAACGATTCTTGGTTTCTTAGTTTTCCCTTCATCAGTTATGCATATTTTGTTTCATCAACATCATTTTAGCGGCGAATGACATATATATACACCATTAAATTAGTATATTACATGCGGAAACTCATTATAGATTTAAGTTTATTTTTTGTTTTCAGCTTATAGAGATGGAGAAGTTTTGTGATTGATCCATTGTTCATTTTAAGGGTAAGAACTTTTTTAATAACTAACCTAACACAATAAAAGTATGAGCAATGATTCAATTTGCTGAATATTAAGCTAAAAAAGGTTATTTCATATATTTTTGAAATTAATTGTCAGAAGTTTAATATGATCATCTCGATATCCATTAAATTATATCAAAATTTCTAGGGCAAGTATTGGTGAAATTTGCATATATCATATATAAGTGGTATAGTTTGAAAAATATGAACTTATAATCTCTCAAAATGAATCTTTTGGTTTTCTTAATTGCCATTGAAACTGCATCCAATGTTCTAAAGTTCAAACACTAGTTATTACTGTTAGATCTTTTAATTTACTGAATATCCAATGACACTTATTTTGAATTTATTGAATATCCAATGTCAAAAAAATCTTATGTATGTTAACAAAATAGTCAAAACCTAGGTCAAAAAATTGGGCATATTGATTGATCGATGTAAAATTCTGAAAAAGGACGTTCCTTTGCATTGCGTAACTGTAATGTATGTATTCTTTTATAATTTTCATCTTACTTTTATTTTTTTAAAATGATTTAAATCCTGATTATTTATGCTAAAAGTTCATTATTTCCACTATTTTGTGTCACTATCTTAGTCTACACCCTATATGTTACCTACATTATAGATCACAAATGACCTCAAGTGGACCCTTCGTATTGACATGCTTCTAAAGAAGACATTTACGAAATACGAGTGAAAGATGAAACCCATTTAAATGAAACATATCCTTAGCATATATCTGGTTAAAATAATCAAATAATCAATGAGACTGAACAATTAATGTCTGAATATAAGTCTCTACTAATGAAGAAATAAGTTTCCCTGGACATGGCCCCAGCTATTTCGTCGTGACCCAACCGATCAAGTTGTGCGGTCACCTACTCTAACTCCTACATAAGAGAACCCTTACACCCAATCTAAAACATGCAATGTGGTAGTGAACTGTTATAAACCAATCACCTCATTGTAAACATAAAATGACTCCCAAACTTGATTAAATAAGCACTTTTATAAAGAAATACACTAGAACCTCCCCAATGAACTAGTCTAAACAGGTACAAGAGCTTTTAAGAGAGTAAGAAATTATGGAAAGAAATGATACAACTCCCACCATAAGGAAAAAGAAGTAGACGTTGTCAGATATCATCTTCGTCTTCACATAAATAAACATCACTGATCCTACAATCAGACTATGTCAAGTGGCATAATAAGAGTAGTATTAGTACAAATAACACGTAGTGGTAGGCATCATAGGTCCACCTTAATCCACCACATAATATCATGCGAATAATCAAAGAAACATGAAACTTGGAGATAGAATTAGGACCCCAATCCACTCAGTCACCACTCTTACTACAAGTAGGAGAACCTTGGAACTCATTCCGTCTCAAGTCATTCCACCTCCTCCCACTGCCAACTCCACCCTCATATCAAATCATATCATAACCCTTCCATCACATAGAGATTTCATGAATGCAAGACCACTACTAACTCTATTAACTAGTCTATTACTCTTCCTCCAACTCTCATGCCAACAACGTGACCCTAGACCAATTTAGTAAACCACCTGATAGATTCTTACTAAACCACCCTGACCCAAATTCCCTTTATTAGAAATGTCCCAGACCACCCATCCTGACAATTACAGTACAAGCTAGTGAATAAGAAAACCTCCCAGTTAACAACTTTATTTAAAAACCACCCTAGACATATTCAATAACATAACAATCACTCAAAACTAATACATCACACCTTTCGGATAACCTGGACCACCAAAGATCCTTAAAACATCAATACAATATTTAATATGCAATTTTGGGTGTAACCCCAACATTTAAATATACCAACATGGCCACCTAGGGTCCAACGTGTGATAAATATAACACAAATAAATAAACCTGATCCACTCACAAAACCAACATGTAATAATTAGTCAAGAAGAAGTAAACTCAGTTCTCTCATGATGCCCACACACAACCTGTTAGTGTACTGAGGTTTGCGTAATCAAGACACAACTTCCAATGCAAGTGTCTACTATCGTACAATAGTTTAGTAACCCAACCAAGGGTTGGGATCGTTCCCAAGAGAGTGGTTTTGAGAATTAATAGAAAAATAAAATTAGTTCTAACTAGTCGTAGGTAAAGACATTAACGATTAGAAACATTGTAAATGAAAGGGGGACATAAGAGTGTCAATTAACAATGGGGCTTTTGTCACTAATAAGTAAGAACATCAAAATAAATGAGGATTTCTAAGTAATGAGAAGGGATCCTTGGGATGTGACAGGAATACGGGTTAATCTAGATTATTGGGTACATGCTTTCAATAGAATATTCATAGAATAATTGTGACTAGACTAAGCTTTAAGGGGGATAAGCTCTCTTTCGAGCAACTTACCTTGTTTCAAATGCGTTCCTCTCGGACACCCACTTGCCGCATGAAGACCAGCCTACGCCTTAACCCACTCACTCTCTCGAGCTGAGTGTGTGGGAATGAGACTAGGATTCACTCTCTTGAGCTGAACCTCATGTTGACCCACTCCCACCGGTCATCAATTTAGTAGTTTTAGTTTTACGACCTCTCTCTCGAGCAAGCCGAAAACACATAAATAAACTTGTATTTGCAACTACAAATTCATTAAATTCATCCACAACTACTAAACAAAATCACCATTAAACTATGATTAAACTATCAACAAGCAAGACCCAACACTTATCTTAACACATATTCGCTAAATCACACCCCAAGAATTGGGGTTTTTAGCCACACATGTATAAGAGATAGAAATTTATACCAAATTGAGCTCGCAATCAACTGGGTATGAAGATTTAAGTCTTGATACAAGCCAAAATTGAAGAATCCAAGAGACCTAAATCCAAATCTTGAAGATAAAACCCTTTGGATCTTCAAGTCTTCAAAACCCTCTCAAACCTTGAGCAAAAATATCAAAAGTACTATTCTATATGAAAATTATAATAATTGTTCCACACTAAAAACGACAACTCTAACTAGTATTTATAGTTTTCATAGATTTGTGCTGTAGCGGATCATTCGACGTCGTTAGTCGGAATTGCCGATCAACTCGGCAATTTGCCTTTTGGTGTAGTTCATCGCCGTCTTGCACCAGCCTTCAGCATAGTCGTACTCTAGGTCATTGGACAACATGGTACTGCTTCGCGGAACTTCTCGGTGATGCACCGACTTCTCTTTTTTCCGCCGACTTGATCCTTTTCTTCAGGGCTCAGTACACTGGAACAAAAGGCGAAGTAAGACCCTTCAGCGACTTGCCAAGTGGACTCGGTGATCCTCAGGCCTTTATTTCTTCGTTCTTTTCATCCTTTTCGTTCCTTTTTGCTAAGTAGTGTCCATGCTTTCCCTCAAACTTCAAATACCTGAAACTTAAGGGTTTTCATCAGATATTGAGACAAAATATGCATTTGAGGACACTAATTCTATCAAAATATGGCCCTAAAAGAGTCCAATTTGTGGACTCATCAACACTACCAACTTAAACTTTTGCTTCTCCTCAAGCAAACTCAAGTTTAGCCATTCAAAAAGGGTGTCTCGGACAGTGCTACACGAGACTCAATCATGAATGCACACAACAAGACACAATTTACTTATGCAAAGATCAAATGTGCACTCAAAGATTTAAGTTGTGACTCACCAATATCAAAGAGCGTCATGCTCACATTACTTGCTTCAAATGCAAGTTCAAGCTCAACCAAAGTGTTCACATGCCCTCACATAAGGAATGATTCCAATTTCACACACAAAGGTTTAATCATTTAAAGCTACGGAATCAAATGCAACGCTCACTCTCACAAGGAAGAACACAATGCATGCTTTCACCCATAGGTTTGCCCATATTATTCAATCAACATTTGTTTCAGCTCACTCAAGATCAAAAAGGTCTTTTCAAGGCTTGTAATGGGGCTGAGTGCAAAGGTATGGTCATTTAGGCTCAGTGACTTTCATCCTTATGAAATGTGGTGCTCACAACACTTCCTTTCCTTTACCTTCATCATTCTCTTTAGTGCTCATAAGTCATCCTATTATTCACTTTGCAAGGATTGTTTGGGAACCCCATTTCTTTTGTACTTTATTCCACAACTTTCTTTTTCATTCTTTTTTTTTCTTTCTCTTTTCTCTCCCCTTTTTTATATGGAGGGGTTCCATTTTTCTTCAAAACCATGGGTAAGGGTGACTTTCTTGCACTTCTTGATTTGCCCTTATCTTTTCACCACACCCTCAACTTAGGCTTTTGGCCTAAGTTGGCTATTCAACTAACCACAACTTCACGAGGTTATGGGTGATGGATAAAGAAAGGTCATGATTTCATCAAGTTTCTTCCAAAGAAAGGTAAGGCTCAAGGGGTGTTCAAAAGCGGTTCACGCACTCACAAGGGAGGTCACAAAAGAGGTATATGTCAATTGGTTCACACTCTTAGAAGTTGCCTAAGATCATATCAAGAGATAGCAACACTTAGTTGACCGGACCAACGGGGCAAATTCTAGGATCTATCATGCATGGTTCAAAGTAATCTCATCATACTAGGCATTGACACTGCAGTCAAACAAGACTCCACACTTTCGCTAGTGTGTAATGATCATCACAAGAGACTCAATTCGATACTAGGCTAGTCATAACGAGATGCAAAGAGTTCACATATTGTCTATGCAACTTCCTTTGGCCTCATTGTAGCCGCGCATTCATGTTCGTTCGATTGAGAGCACTATTCAAGTCATCGATATTGATCGGAACTGAGACTTAAATTTTGCAAAAGAACAACCACTTTCAACACACGATAGGTGGTAAAAAATTTTGGACGGGTCAAAAGAATTTTGCAATTTAAAATAAAAGGAGCCATAAGCTCAAACATCCACAGAAAGCAGTGTAAACACAATTTAAGCACAAAACCAAAAAAAAAGTGTAAACACAATTTAAGTACAAAACTCAAATATAAACAAAACACAAACATCAATAGCACACAAAGGTGGGCCTCACCGTACCACAAATAAAAATATTTGTCCTCAAATGCAAATAACACAGAATCCAAAATGTAAAATGAAGAAAGACAGAGAGGGAGGTAAAGAGGTTATCCTAGCTAATCTATCGCTCCATCTGCCTAGGCATCCGTGCCTGGAGTGAATCCAGAAGGGACAACTCCACTGAATCCCACAACAGGTGCTAAGCAAGCTTGTATGACAGTATCTGTCATAATTGCTTCCATCTCGGTTAGGTCTTCATCTACAACTCCCTCAATCTCCTCATGCATCTCTTTATCAGTCTCTGCTTCTGACTCAAGATCGACTGTCTGCTCCATTCTATCCCTATGTCCAGTGGTGGTCTGAGGCATCTCAGGCACATCTGGAATTTCCACTATTCTAAATACCATGGATACATCGGTGGAGTTCAGGTGGTTTACATCTTTTCACAGCTCAGCATGGTAGCTTTTAAAGCTATCACCTTCTCTGTTGTCCCTTGGTTGTGTTCACACACCGCTATCCTGGCCGCCAGGGCATCAATGATAGTGTTCAAAAGTGTTACATCATCGGCTAGGACCATCTGAATCATGCTTGGAACATAGGCCTCTAGACTGGCAGCCCGACGATCAGTAGAAAAGGGACATCTATCCCATCTAGAGTAGGGAGACGTGGGTAGGTGGAGGTCGGGAGACAGCAACATCAGGTCTAGGAGGTAGTTCAGTAGCAGAAGAACCTGGAGTATCAGAAGAAGTAGCAATAGGGATACCTGAAGGCCCAGAGGCTGGAGTAGGAAAAGATGCCTCTGCAGTTATTGATTATGTGTCTACATCGACTACCTTCTTCTTTTCCTCTTGATCCTTGAGGTACTCAGCTTCGATCCTCCGGATATCAGTGGAGGATGTGGGAATCACTTCCACATATTTATTTGTATCTCTTGGTACCTGAGCCCGTCTACACAGCTCGGTAATCAATATCGGGAAAAGAAGAGAGGTCCAGGTCTGCTTTGCACGCGTATGAATCTCTAAAGCCATGATCATCCCCAAATTTATTCTAGTCTTCTCCATGATGCAACCCAAACAGGCTACTTTAGCAAGGCAAATAATCGACTCATTCTGGGATGGCATAATTGTACTGCTGATAAAACTGAACCAGTATCTTGCATCCACATTCAAGTCTTTATTTTTAATTAGAGCCCCTTTTGCCAACCACTTCGGCAAACCATCTGAAATTAGTGAGGCCAACCACTTTTTCATTGTGTCCAGCTTCTCTGTTCTGATCAAGTGCTGGTAGTGGTCCTCAATATTCGTGGGCGTGCCCAAGATTGTGTTGATATCCTCATTTTCACAAGTTACCTTCTTTCCTCAAACAACCACATAGTCGACTTCTTTGAACGTTGATAGTAGCCTCTTCCTCTGGGGTACCAGTGCACTGTATGCACTGTAAAATTCTCTGACCTAACTTGGTATGTAAGAGCCACAGGGTTTTGTGAAGATTTGGAACTTGTGGTGCTTTAGGCACTCCATTATCTCCGGGTACTTGTCGATAACCCCATCTATGAACATACATTTTTCCTCTAGGATTGCCTTCAGCCCCTCAGCCTTCGATCTATTCATTAACTTGGGCGGAGGACCATGTACAGGAGGTGCCAGCACTATTTCTTGTTCTGGATCTGGAAGTGTAGGAGTGGTAGACTGGGGACTCTGGATCCTATATGGATCATTTAGCCTCTTAGATCGCAATTCAGCTCTATGTGCTATTGTGGACTCATTCTCTTCATATTCTGTAGTATGAGGCTCTTGATGTTCCTCCTCACTACCAAATGGACTGTGAGAAGAGGCATAATATCTCTCACTATCGGAGCTTGTGTTTGATAACTCAGGTGCTTTGCTTTTGCCTTTGTTTTTCCTATCATATCTGGATAGTTCTGCGGTCTTGTCTTTTGATACCACTGCGCCTTCGTTGGTTTTAATCCCTTTTGCCTTATTGCGTGGTGGCATGTCTCTACCTGGAGCCTTTGGTCTAGCCATGTTTGCAATATACTAAAAAAATTTAGAAACGATATAATTGATGAGCTCACACAATCTACTGTAGACAGACTTACTGATCCTGTCGGTGAATCGCCAAACCACCTTAACGAGATAGCTCGGGCTCGCTGAAGGGATTGGCTCATAGGATAAAGCAAGTTGGCGATGAGTAGGCCTTTTCGGCGTCTCATCGACTACTTTCAGTGAACAACGGTTTGTCCGCTGAAAGTTACAGCACAACAAGAGATCAAGGAGGCAGAAACAATGGGCGAACTAGATCGCTTTTGGCGAGTCGCCGAGTGCTTTTGGTGACCTCAGGCTTCTCGCCCAAAACTATAGAATCTCAAGTCAAATTTTACACAAAATTAAAGGCGAGATGGGTGTTTTTAGGCGAACCGCCGAGTAATTTGGCGAGCTTGACTTAGCTCGCAAAACAGCCCAACGTGCCAATAATAGACCCAACATCTCGATTTTAGCCCTGCAATACCCGAAAATAAAATTAACACTTGTGCTAGAGAAATTAAACTAAGACCAATAACTCCCATCATCCCCGGATACTCAGACTTCTCCCGGTTCTGCCAATCTAGATAGCACGCAAGTGCAACCACACGATTTGACTCATTTCAACGCACAAGTATAGGGAATTTCAAAAATCAAGATACAACAGGCAAGATTCTAGACCTAAGATATGCATTTAAACATTCTAATCCTACCAGATAGGCCCAGCACACGACAACAGGATATGAGTATTGCAAATGAGCAAAAGATTCTTAAAAATAAACTCGGGGTTTGGAAACTAACCTTAGATGATGATTAATACAAATTGAAATGCTAGGTAGCAAAGTAATCCAACTTTGAGCACAAACCGTCGACTAAAATAATCACAAAGATGCGAAACTATAAATGCGATTTTGTGAGGTTAGAAAGTGAGGGAATATGAAATTTCAAACCCTTTGACCTGATATATCATCCGATTCGTACCCATTCGCGATATTAGTCATGTTCGCCTATGTACTTGGTGACACGCCCATTGGTTATTTACCTCGCCGAGTTTTACAGGACCTTCATTAAACATGATGATCCAAATGACGGTTTGCATCGGGATCGCTGACCTGGTTGGCGATTCGCCAAATTTATCCTTGGCTCGCCGAGTTTTACGGGCCCAAATTACTATGATTTTAAGCTTAACGGTGAATTCAATCAGGCACGCCGACCCTTCTGGCAATGTACCAACTAGGTCATTCTTTCGCCTATCGGCACTTTTCAAATGCTTTCCCACTTAAACCTACACAATCAACACACCATTATTTATAAACTCAAAATAAGAACAAGGGTTTTGGGTTGCCTCCCAAACAACGCCTTAGTTAACGTAGTGGCATGACTCAAGTCAGCACTCAAACTCCATATTTGGGGTTAGCCGTAGTATCACTAGGCAACCCCCTGTTTTGTTGCGGGTGGAGATCGGGTGACGCATAACCCATGAGGTTCTCGAGCAGCTGGAAAGCTCTGGAATGAGACCAAATCATCCGCTTCATTCCTTCGATGTCTTCGTTCATTCCTTTCAACTCTCTATCTTGCTCAGTCACCTTGTGGAGAATGATTGAGAGCATTCCCTCAAGGCATTTAACCTCATTGTCCTTGAGACTTCTTTGCTATTGAGAAGGGATATATTTGTCCTTCCTCTTACACTGGACTTCGATCTTCACCATCTTTTTGGCCCACTCATCCATCTGAGTCATTAGGGCGGCCAACATGAAGTACTTTTCTACTTCTTGGTTCGTTTCGGCCATTTGATTAAGCAGTTGAGCTGCTATCACATATGGCTGTTTCGCAATGCCTCCCAGAATGAGTTGGTCGACCAACCTCTTGTTTCCTGGACCAAGACTTTTGTAGAAACAGTCAAGGAGAGCTATATCGGGAATGTCACGATTTGGGCATTGATTGATCAGTTCATTAAACCTTGCCCATGACTTGTGGATCCGTTCACCTTCCAATTGCTCGAAGGTGAGGATATGATCCTGGAACATCATTACCTCTAATGGAGGAAACTCCATTGGCTCCGGAGTATAGCTCGCCATGCTCACTTCCTCTGTTTGGATACAAACAAACTAACAAAACAAAACTAAAGATTAAGTGAGTAAACTACAACTAAGAAGAACAAAAATTCTATTAATCTAAAAATTCTCAAATAACACCAATCCCTGGCAGCGGCGCCATTTTGATGTTTGCGTATTCAAGACACAACTTCCAATGCAAGTGTCTACGATCGTACAATAGTTTAGTAACCCAACCAAGGTTGGGATCATTCCCAAGAGAGTGGTTTTGAGAATTAATAGAGAAATAAAATTAGTTCTAACTAGTCGTAGCTGAAGACATTAACGATTAAAAACATTGTAAATTAAAGGGGGACATAAGAGTGTCAATTAACAATGGGGGTTTTGTCACTAATAAGTAAGAACAACAAAATAAATGAGGATTGCTAAGTAATGAGATGAGAGGGGATCCTTGGGATGTGACTGGAATACGGGTTAAGATAGATTATTGGGTACATGCTTTTGATAGACGATTCATAGAATAATTGTGACTAGACTAAGCTTTAAGGGGGATAAGCTCTCTTTCGAGCAACTTACCCTGTTTCAAATGTGTTCCTCTCGGACACCCACTTGCCGCATGAAGACCAGCCTACGCCTTAACCCACTAACTCTCTCGAGCTGAGTGTGTGGGAATGAGACTAGGATTCACTCTCTTGAGCTGAACCTCATGTCGACCCACTCCCACCGGTCATCAATTTAGTAGTTTTAGTTTTATGACCTCTCTCTCGAGCAAGCCGAAAACACGTCAATAAACTTGTATTTGCAACTACAAATTCATTAAATTCATCCACAACCACTAAACGAAATCACAATTAAACTATGATTAACTATCAGCAAGCAAGACCCAACAATTATCTTAACCCATATTCGCTAAATCACACCCCAAGAATTGGGGTTTTTAGTCACACATGTATAAGATATAGAAATTTATAACAAATTGAGCTCACATTCAACTGGGTAATAAGATTTAAGCCTTGATACATGCCAAAATTGAAGAATCCAAGAGACCCGAATCCAAATCTTAAAGATAAAACCCTTTGGATCTTCAAGTCTTCCAAACCCTCTCAAACATAGAGCAAAAATATCAAAAGTAATATTATATATGAAAATTATAATAATTGTTCCACACTTAAACCTACAACTCTAACTAGTATTTACAGTTTTCACAAATTTGTACTGCAGCGGATCATTCGGCGTCGTTAGTCAAAATCGCCGATCAACTCGGCGATTCGCCTTTTGGTGTAGTTCATTGCTGTCTTGCACCAGCCTTCAACATTATCATGCTCTGGGTCATTGGGCGACATGGTATTGCTTCGCGGAACTTCTCGGTGATGCACCGACTGCTCTTTTTTTCGCCGACTTGATCATGTACCATGCATGTACCAACCATTTGTATGTACTAGAGTGGTACTTGAGCCAACCATATATGAATATCTTTATACCAAGCGTGGTACCCGAGCCAACTGTTAGTATGTACCAGATGTGGTGCCCGAGCCAACCAGGTGATATCTTGTACCAGGTGTGTCACATCCCAATTCATAGAGTCATGATGACATCTACTATAACCCACCAGTAGGTAAGCCAATCTGTAAACCAGAACAACAATAATGGATATAAGGGTAGAAATAAACCGGAAGCAAAAATAGAACAACAGTCTGAAGAAAACCAAAATGATATATATACAAAAGATCTCTCCTAGACGCTGGAAGTCACATGTACAAAGATGTCTAAACAAAGAGTACAAGACCCCAAAGTGGATCAAAATACAAAGTTTGTCTCGAAATGTAAAATACTAGCTATCAAAATTCAAATAGCGGCTCACCTATAAACTTGAGCTACAACAGGCTCGAATGATTAATGCTGGTAACTAATGCTCAGACCTACATAATAAAACAGATGCAAAGTATAGCATAAGTACCAAAACAATATTTACTCACTAGGCATCATACACCGACTGAACAGGAAAAGTAAAAGCAATATAAAATAATAGAATCTAGAAACAACAGAAGTCAACATAGAATTTAAAGAAATGCATATGAGTGTACTAAGGCAAAAAATAATTAAGTACAACTAACTAAACCTAACTAGACCTCTATAAGCCCAGAAGGTACACTCATACACAAGTTTAAATAAAAACCTGAACGAACCCCCATAAGAACGACATGTACATAGAATAACTATAGTTTCTACGAACAAGTCATGGTGAGTCCAAAGTCAGAGAAGCATAGAGCATACCTCGAACATTGGATAGCCTCCCAAGTAACTAGTAAAAGCCACCCATAGCTAAGAAGTGTCTAGCCCTAAGCTCGAATTGTGTATGGCTTCCAAAGAGCAAATATGTTGTTACCAATGAGTATCAACTCTGTAGAGGATAAAGGGCAGCAAGACCAGACCTTGAATCTGTGACTACAATGGTTTCCAAAGAATATCATATCAACTCATCATCCGAGAACCACTTTGGAACGACATCCACTCTCAAATAATCAGTACAGTACTCGAAGATAGAACTAACTCCAATCCCAAGTCAACAAACAAAGCCCAAAATTCTAAACACATGGCTCCTACAAAATATGGAGGATGGATGAAAGGTCATAAAAGCTAAGTCAATGCCTAGTCTAAGGCTCATTCTATCATACCCAAGTCTGATACTCCTGTCTAAATGAGATAAACTGTCTGAAACGACGTCAAAATATAAATAAGGCCAAATGGCTCTAAATATCATGCGACCATGGAAATCACTAGTCTAAGGAAACATATGCTCAATTTAATAGTAACAACAACAATGAAAGCACACCAGAAGGTAAGGATGATCACATATAACAATCAACATGCTTCTAATCCAAATATACAACTAAAACATGATTGCTAAGTAAACTAGCATGATCAACTAGGTTTCCAACCCCAATTAACACAAATCAACATGATTTCACGTATTCAAGCTCAATCTAAGGATCCAAAAGTCGTAACCTTCCTTCAGGCTGATCATGTATACTCCAAATAACATCTCTAGAGCTTTTCCTTTTTGAACAACATGTGAACAATTCCACACTATAAAAATAAAACAAAAACATTAATACGCCTAATTAGACACCAAATTCACTTAAAACAGAGATGGACTAATTTGGAGTCAAAATGGGAAATGTGGGACCCATACTATGAATTTTAGAAATGCCTTTGTTTAAAGTTTCAAATCAGTTCCCCAAACTTGTATTACAAATTAGAACATAATTCGGGGTTCAAAACTGTGGCAATCATCGATAATGCATAAAAATCACATTTAAGGAACATAAATTAGGCTAAGAAAGTCCCAAAACATTGATATTTATCTCAAACGATGCTTCCTTGACGCTACCTGATCACACACCCAAGTAGCCCCGTGCTCAATGAACACACAAGACTTCAAATCACCAAAATCAGAGTTTAAACATAGGAGAAATTACAAACTAATGTAGTGGTTTCGCATTTAACCCATTTCGAACATGGTGAGGGCCTCACAAAGGCAAATGGTAAGAAACCTAGGGCCCCATTAACATGGTAGGGACCTCGTGATTCCAGAGAGATGGAGGCCAACCCATCATGAACGCGACATGGCCCCCGCAAATGCGGTGACCAGATTCACAAGTCTCCATGAAAGTGACCCACTCGTGTGAATGTGAAGGCAAAATATTGCATGCACCAGCTAATGCACATCGGCCATTTTTGGCAACTCAAAATCTTCGAGGGTGTGCTCAGAATTTGTTCGAAACCCTCTGCATACAAACAAGATATGCTATCCTTTCGGAGCTGATAGAACTTTCAAAACTTTGGACTTTATCTACAATATTTAGTTTGAATTTATCATCATTCAAACTTCTTTACATGAAATATGTTTAGGGCTTTTATTTTGATATAAATTTGTATCTTCTTTAAACTTTGGCGTTACTTTTATACTATCAATTTATGTTTGTTGCTAAGTATTTTTGTGGTTAGCCTATTTTGAGCAATTCTTTTCTTTATGCATAATTTTTGTACATACAACTGAATTTTAATAGATGGAATGGTGTGTACAACTTTTGACATGGCTGGTAATTTTCAATTTTGTTTTGAACGACACGGATAGACCATGACCATGAAGTGCATGGAACACAAATGCTAAGTAGTTGAAATTGAATCCAAGATCTTTCCATTTACGTGAAACCTATCAACATTTGTTTTGTTTCATTTGTATCTTTTTGTATTAATGATTTTTATTTTAATATACTATATGCTATAAGTTTATTGACAATGTGAGTTAGCTTTTTTAAAAAAAAAATGGTACTTGGAGTTGTTGTTGTTGTTGTTGTTATTTTTACTATTATTATTATTATTATTATTATTATATTTATTTATTATTACTAATATTACTATTATTACTATTATTACTATTATTACTATTATTCTATTATTACTATTATTACTATTATTATTATTATTATTATTATTATTATTATTATTAGTATTTCTTTTGGGTTTATTGTATTCGGTTATTGATATTTATGGCTATGTTTGTACTAATTTTCATTTAAAATTTTGTTGAAAGCATTTCAAGGATGAACGTGTAATTATCATCCAATTCATTTCTATGTAAATGCCTTATTTTTGTTGTTTAGTGTGTTCCTATAGTAACCCCAATTCAGTTATAACTTATTGAAACTAACAGTTCGGTCACCTGGTCGTTTGTTTGAACTATGTAAAAGTTTCCATGTTTTGGATCTTCTAAAACTTGAACGACTAACATTGGTCAAAAGTTTAGGAAGAAAGTCTCATAATGAAATTCTAAAGGTTATGTTAGCTTTGGAACGTTGAGTTTTGTCTAGAAGGACCTTTCGTGCGGATTCTGAGGCTTTCGGTCTTATTTTGAGCCCCCTAGTAGAATTTTACTTTAAAAGTAGCTAGGGTGTGGGACCCACTTTTTATTGAGAAGACCTCAGTTAAAAATTTTGACTACTTTGTTGAGTGTGAAGTATCGAATTGGTGGGGTAGCATATTTTGTTTGCGCGCACAGAGGTCTGAAAGAATACCAATCACCCATTTTCTCTTTATGTTCGCGAGCATCTGGCCGCGATCGCGATACTTTGACTTCTTTCCCTACGCAATCACGTGAGCCTCTCTACGTTTGCGAAGGCCAGCTGAAAGGACCTCCATAATCGCGAACCCTCTTGGCCGTGATCGGGATGAGTAAATCAATCTGGCCTTTTTTAAATAAGACCAGCCATGATTAGTAGCTACGTAAATTATTTCATTTGGCGATAATTTGAGTTTTAGAGGCTTGTTTTAGGTGACTGGAAGTTTAGCGTGTTTGGGAAGTTTGTGGCATTACATTGGTGTGTTTGGGGGTCGTCGGGGAACCTTCGTTTCAGGTAAAAATTGCTTTGAATAGGCTGTTAGCCCTATTTCTTTTAGCTATAAGTAGTATCTTATTGGATGTCTAGTGGTTGGGATGTTTCGAGCCCTAAACTATGTTCCATTTTGAGATACAAGCTCGGTTGAGCTAAATTAGACCTTTTGACAAAATCTATTCCAAAAATTTTGAGGTGGGTCCCACATTTCCCGTTTTGACTTCTATTTTGGTTTATGTCCATTTTATGTGTATATGGTGTCTAAATGACCACCCTGACATTATAATTCAATTTATTATAGTGTGGCAGCATTTCATACAGAAGGGAAAAGTTTTGTAGTTCTGATATGAAGTGTCGGCTGTTTACTTTGAGGTAGGCTACGACTTCCCATCCATTAGAATGAGATTGAAAATGTAAGTGTATGTTGATTTGTGTGAATTTGGGGGTTGGCATTTAGTTTATCGTGCTTTGCTTGCTATACATAATGTTTTAGTCTATTTCTTGGGTTTTCGCGATTGATAGCATGCTGATTTTTTTGTCTGAGATCATCCTTATCACGTGGTATGTTTGGTATGTGCTTAATTGTCAATGTTGAGCATTTTTTTCCTTAGAATTTGTGTAGACTAGAAAGGCCCAATGAATTGGGATTTCCCTATTGGTCCAGGTCATTTCGAGGCAAGCGGATCCTTTATGATGAAAAGGATGAGCAATCGAATTTTTGGAAATGTGAAAGAAATTTTCAGTTAGAGAGCTCATTCGGATCTAGAAATCCCCAGGTAGTGGTAGTTGGCTTGGTGAAATCCAATAATCTATGGCGTCTCTACGTTTGGAGACTTTGGAGGATTTCCCCCATCCTTTCCCCCCCGTGTCTCTCCTGGCATCGCCCTTTACTCCAAAATTCCTCAAAGAAAGCAAGCAGCATTGACAACAGTAAAAAGATGGGCGCCTAATTCCAATACAATAGGGGTCTATCAGTGCAAGTCAGCTGAACACCGTGATTGATGAGTGGGTAGGTGGGTTAGGTGCACCTCTCCTTCAACATCTCTCATAATGTGTTCTACGCTGTTGAAAGCTAGATCCACATGAGGTGTGTAATGCATAGCTAAAAAAACGCCAGTCACTATCTGAATGACTAAACAAATACCCGCTAACGAACCGAACCCTCACCAATAACTAAGATTGCTCGGGGTTGGATAATCTATCAAATGCAATCCACATCCCTTGCTTGAACCTTCTACACCGAACTCAATTCAATAAAGTTTCCCCGTCCGATAGGTGCTATATATAGTGGGCGATTTACCTAATAATCGACATTCGGCAGAGATAGCTGCACTTCTTGTTCTTTTTTCCCTTCGATTCTTTAACGCTTCTTTCAGGTCTCGCTGCCCCTTTTTCCTCGGTCCACAGAGACAAAATGTAGGACTGGTGCCAACAGGAATCAAAACCGGACCAAGCTCGCACACAAGCCTGCTACCAAGCAGGAGCAAAAAAAGGAATATGTTGAGCTGATAATCCTTAAAAATTCTTTGATATCTCTTCAAATGACTTAGCTCCCAGTAGACTAATATAGCAGACTTGGGGATGATATTATGATCCTTAGTGATAACGCTCAACTACACTTCATCCAATTCTAAGTGTAGGTGATCATAATCTAATATAAACCCAACGAAGAGTTGGAGTCGATCCCACAGGGAATGATACGAAATATAATTCAGTTACGAAGTAAATAAAGTGTTCCAGTCATTTGTAGAAGTAAACATTATCGAAACAAGTTAAAATAAATTTAATGTGTTGACAATAAATGTCAGATGGGGCAATATAGAATGAACAATTAACAACTACGAAGACATGATAGTAATCAAGTAGAGAGAGATTCTCGGGGATGTGATTGATTAAATGCTAATTTCACTATATGGGTTATTATAATTTACTAAAAGACGTTGAATCTTAGCGGGTAGCCTAGGCTTTAGATGTAATAGCCATATCTTGATCAACTACCATGAATCAAGCGAGTTCTCTCGAACCTCGACAAACTTAACACTATGAACAACCCAATACCTCAATTAACCTACTCTCGCGAGCTAGATTGGTAGGATCGAATTCAGGTTCCCTTTCTCAAGTTGAACTAACAATAACTCAATCACTACAATCATCAATCGATAGACTTGATTCTAAAACATATTTCTCAAGCAAAGCTAGAATACTAAGTTAGAAATACATTAGACAAATCTAGCTCATAAGCAACCTTACCAACATGTCTCACTATCTTATATGGGCCTACAAGATGGCGATTAAGCTTCAAGAACATTAGGAACACACATATGACCTTGCTATCTAAGGACACTATCTCACCATTGGGTGAAAGCCTAACCAGGGTTTCTAAATACTGCTTCTTTCAATTCAACTATGGTTGGATCAAGATATTACTTAGCTTTAACATCCGTCACAAAAGATGATTCTAAACCATTGTGAACTATACCACTACCCTAGGTAGATTCTTTTATCTTGAACTCATCAAGGTATTTTCTAAACACCCTATTTATCAAATCCTTACAGGATGCCGGAGCATTAGTCAAATCAAATGACATTACCACTGTGAGAAATATATGAGAAAAAATATTATTGAATTATGTATCTAAATTGTTACATTGAGACTCTATTTATAGACACTACATTTGAATCCTTTTCCAACTAGGATACCTATTCTTATTTTTATTCCTATTCCTATTCTAAGTAGGAAATACTTATTTCTACTCTAACACTCCCCCTCAAGCTAGTGTAGACAAATCATATGTACCTAGCTTGTTACATATGTAATTAATACGAGGACCTGTGAGGGACTTGGTGAAGATATTTGCAAGCTGATAATTTGACTTCACAAATTTTGTAACAATATCTCCTCTGAGTATCTGTTCTCTGAAAAAGTGATAGTCAATCTCAATGTGCTTAGTCCTTACATGAAACACTGGATTTGATGGGATATGAAGAGCCGCTTGATTATCAAACACAAGTTCCATCTGATCAATTTTGCCAAATTTTAGTTCTCTGAACAACTGTTTGATTGAAACTAGCTCACAAGTTTCTATCGCCATTGCTCGATATTTTGATTCTACACTAGATCGAGCAACCACATTCTATTTCTTACTCTTCCACGACACTAAATTACCTCCTACTAAAACACAATATCCGGATGTCGAACGTCTATCAGTGGGTGATCTTGCCCAATCAGCGTCTGTATATCCAATGATATGCTCATGGCCTTGATCCTCAAAGAGTATTCCTTCACTGGGAGATGACTTTATATATCGCAGAATAGGAACAACTGCTTCCCAATGACTATCACAAGGGGAAGTTATAAACTGACTTAAAACACTCACAAGAAAAGAGATGTCAGGTCTAGTCATTGTGAGATAATTCAACTTTCCAACAAGTCATCTATACCTTTCAAGATTACTAAGTGGCTCCCCCTGTCCCGGAAAGAGTTTAACATTCGGATCCATAGGATTTTCAATAGGTCTACATCCCATCATTCCTGTCTCCTCAAGAACGTCTAAGGCATACTTGCGTTGAGAAATAACAATACCTGATCTAGACTGAGCAACCTCAATACCTAGAAAATACTTCAATCTGCCAAGGTCTTTAGTCTGGAAGTGCTCAAAGAGATATTGCTTCAAATTGGTGATACAATCTTGATAATTACCGGTGATAATAATATCATCAACATAAACAACCAAATAGATACATCAACTTGGTGCAAAATGCATCAACTCCACTATGAGTCATGCCAAACTGCTGAATTACTGTGCTTAACTTCCCAACCCAAGCTCGAGGAGACTGTTTCAGACAGTAGAGGGACCTACGCAATCGACATACAAGGCTACTAAACCCCCCTTGAGCAACAAAACTAGGTGGTTGATCCATATAGACTTCTTCTTGAAGATCACCATGCAGAAAATCATTCTTAATGTCTAACTTATTAAGAGGCCAATGACGAACGACAACCAAAGATAGAAAAAGACAGACAGATTCCATTTTAGCCATAGGAGCGAAAGTGTCGCTATAATCTAGCCCAAATATCTGAATATACCCTTTAGCAACAAAGCGAGCCTTAAGTTGATCAACCTAACCGTATGGACCAATTTTGAATGCATAAACCCAACGACAACTAACAGTGGATTTAGCTGTAGGAAGGGAGACATGTTCCCAAGTACCACTCTTATGCAAAGCAAACATCTCATCAACCATAGCCTGCTTCCATCCCGAATGAGAAAGTGCTTCACTTGTAGTCTTAGGAATGTTAATAGAGGATAAAGATGGCACAAACGCATAATGGGGTGATGATAGATGATGATAATTTAAGAAGGTATAATGTGGGTTAGTATTTCGAGTGGATCTGTACCTTTTTCAAGTGCAAGTGGTTGCTTAGGAGGAGGCAAGTCCGCAGTAGAAGCAGGGTCCGGTGCATGACTTGAATTATCTGGGACTAGGGCTGGACGTGGACAGCGATGATAAGTTAGTAGTGGTGGAAATACAACTGGAGATGTAGAAGTAACCGTAGATTCCTCAAAGGTTGGCACATGTAAAACCTGAGGTATGGGTAAGGCCATAGGTACATCAGGATGATTAGAAGATGTATAGTAAGGCTGAGACTAAAAAAATGTAACATCACCTGACATAAGGTATCGATAAAGATCATGTGAAAAACAAAAATACCCTTTTTGAACTCGAGTGTAACCAAGAAAGACACATTTGAGGGCACGAGAAGCTAATTTATCTTTCCATAGGGCTAAGTTATGAACAAAGCATGTGCTCCCAAAGACATGAGGGGGATAAGATAGAGATGTGACTGAGAAAATAGTATGGAATGTGGAACCTGATTTTGAATAGAAGAGGAGGGCATTCTAGTTATCCAAGACGTAAGAACTGCATCTCCCCAAAAATGCAGTGGAACATTGGATTTAAGGAGAAGAGTACGAGCGGTCTCAATAAGATGCCGATTTTTCCTTTCTGCTACACCATTTTGTTGAGGGGTGTATGGACAAGTAGTCTGGTGAATAATTTGGTGAGTCATAAACTTTGGAAATTTGGAGGATAAGTATTCTAAAGCAATATCACTACGAAAAGTACGAATAGAAACACCAAACTGATTTGTATTTCAGCAAAGAAACTTTTGAAACTAGAAAATAACTCAGAATGATCTTTCACTAAGAAAACCCAACTACATCTTGAATAATCATCAATGAAACTAACAAAATAACGAAATCCTAAGGTGGAACTGACTCTACCAGGACCTCAAATATTAGAATGAATTAATGAAAAAAATTAGACTCTGAACGACCCTCAGTACTACGTGAAAATGTAGCACGAGTGTGTTTCCCACGTTGATACAATTCACAATCTAATGTGGATAAACTAGACAAACGAGGTACCATCTTTTGCAGTTTGGATAGACTTAGATGTCCCAAATGTTTGTTAAATTAGATCAGGGGAATCTATAACGGAGCATGCTGTTAAGGAATTTGAAGAGGTAAGATAGTAAATTCCTTGTATTTCATGTCCTGTTCCAATCATCTGTCCCGTACTGCGGTCCTGCATCAGAAAAAAATAATCAAAAAAAGTTATGCTACAATGTAGGGCTTTCGTCAAACGACTAACAAATGCTAGATTAAAAGGAGAACCAGGGACATAAAGAACAGAGTCTAGGGTGACAGAAGATACGTGTTTGGCTTTTCCAACACCTTTTGGTTTTGTTTGGATCCCATTGGCTTAAGTAATAGCGGAAGAGATTGTGAATAAATAATATTAGACAAAAGTGATTTATTACTAGAGATATGATCAGAAGCCCCTAATTCTATGACCTATGATCCAAGAGTGCTAGACTGTGACACACAAGCAAAAGAATTACTCGCAACATAAATATGAGGTTGTGCAACCGAAACTACTTGTGGAGATGTTTGTTTATTTGCACGATACCGAATGAACTCATCATATTCTATCTGAGTAATATGAGCATTATTGGATGGTAAATTAGGTTGAGCACCATATGCTACTGGTGGATATGTCTATTTATTGGCGCTATTTCGAATAAGCTCATTATATTCCTTTAGAACAATAGGATCATAATTGGGTGGTGGACCATGCAAAATATAACATATGTCACGAGTGGGTCCAGGTTTATGACAATGACTACACTTGGATCGAGAATTCCCAAAACGCCCTCCTCCTCGTCGATTCTCCATAGATGGTATGTACGCTTTTCTATGGTTTGAGATGCGAGAATGGAGGAGTAAACGATGGGTGATGAAGTTTC
Source organism: Solanum acaule (assembly GCA_036250505.1). Lineage (NCBI taxonomy): Eukaryota > Viridiplantae > Streptophyta > Magnoliopsida > Solanales > Solanaceae > Solanum > Solanum acaule. The sequence continues at coordinate 45,955 of JAJOOR010001826.1, forward strand.
TTTGTGACTGGGAGGTGAAGCTAGACGAAGCAGACGAGATAATAAATCATCAATTGAGGGAACCATGACTGGCTAGAATCTGGTCATGCACAAAGTTATGGTCAGTAGGAAGTCCAGCAAGTGTACGAACTAGAAACAATGTCTGCCTTTGCTCTTGTTGCTTTTCCACATTTGTAGTGATAGGCATCAACGTTTCAAATTCCTCCATGACTCCTTGTACTTGTCCCAAGTAAGTAGATTCTTTAAGTTGGTCATCTGAGATATCACATCATAGAATTGAGATATGTCATTAGTGTATAAAGCACGTGCCTTTTCCCAAACTAAACACATGTCTGGAATGGGCGAAACAAGGGCATCAACTTAGAATCAATAGAGCGCACAAGGAGATAACATAATTAGGCATCTATTTTCTCCCATTGTGGTTTGGATTTTGCATCTTCCTCATTAGACTTTTTCTTTGCATCTACCATGCAAGCATTGTTTGTTAAGTGATCTTGAACACCTTGACCCTTGCACCACAACTCAATTGATGAAGCCCAAGCTAAATAGTTTGAACTTTCCATTAATGGTTCTGAAGTAATTATAAGGCTTGAACTTCCAATCCCCGTATTCTTGGAGCCAAAAACATCACACCCAAAAGATATTTTTAAAATTTTGACTTAGAAAAGCATATGAAACTCACTGGAAACTGCCGAAAACTGCTATAGTGGTCTGAAAATTTTGGAAGCTTCCGGAATTTTCCCACAGTGGCCTGAATATTTTAATTTTGTTGGGAACTTACCGGAAACTTCCCTATAGTGGTCTGATTTCGCCGGAAACTACCTGAATATCACAGGAACTCTAATTTCAGTTATCGCATCTAGAGAAAACTGAATGGGTTATGATCGGTAATACTGGACCCCAACAGAAGAAAAAACTCTTGAAAAATTTGATCGGAACAGCCCTCACGCGCCGGCGTGTAAGCCAAATCTCGTCGAAAACTACAACCTTTGATCGGCGCGTGAGAGCATGTGGATTGATATTTTCTGGTGATTCTAGCTGGGGTTTGGTCGAGGGAGCTTTTTGGAGCCTCGTGGTGGTGTTGATTTTCCCATAACACCTACAGAAAGAAAACATAGAAAATAAAATTGACACAAATCAGACCCAACAACCACCGAAAATTAACATACAGTGACTTGTTTGTTCTCACCGATGCTCTGATACCATGTGAGAAGTATATGAAAAAATATATTATTGAATTGTGTATCTAAATTACTAGATGAGTATCGCCCGTGCTAAGCACGGGCCCAACATTTTTAGCCAAGTAATATTAATATTTTGCACCAACAATGGTACTGTCATTCATTCCTCAAATGGTCAGGACTTGATTTTTAGTTCCTTGTATGTTTGCTATAATAGATGTCTAAAATTCCACATAAAAAACATATAAAAGAACACGCATTCTTTTTAAGATAAGGCAACAATCTTCGAAATTACACGTACCTAACTCTTCCCATAAAATTCATTGCAACCATAGCTTCATAGGCAAGAACCAGTAGCCCCATCACTACCATTTGTATACATCTAAGTGAAAATTAACTTTGAAATTCACCAAAAAAAAGGAGCACAAACAATGTGTTTTGTCTACATTTTGCTCCTAGAAAAATGAATAGATTTATCACTTGTGTCTATCATTCATCATTCAAACCTGAAACAAAAAAACCTATTAGCCTGAATAAATTCATCAGTAGTACTTCAAAAGTGTTGTTCCACCCGTATTAGTTTGTATGCACTCAAATGGCATCTTGTCCAATGCATCTTGTATGCACTCAAATGGCCCGACGGTTGCCTTGGACTACTGCATCTCTGAAACTGGATTGGAGCAAGCTACCAAGCTTCTCTTCTTTCATATTTAGTTCTTATAATTTAGTTCTAAGCTAAAATTCCTTCTTTTTATGAGTTTGGATAAGTTAATTGAGTTAGTAAAGTAGTCTTTGATCAAGATGAGTACAAATATAGAAGGTAAAGTACAACCTTTAGCCAAACAACAATTGTAACATAACTTGCTTCTTCTATATATTTATTTATTTGCCGTAAATTCCACATCAACTTGAGCTTGAGATTTCTATGTCTGATTCATCAATCCATGTTGGTATTTCAGACACAAATTAATGGTGTCCTCAAAATACCTCATAGTTTTTACTCAACTATATACATAGTATCAAGATTTCGGTTATTCTTATAGATCTCAATATGTTTGGCTAATTATGATGGAATAGAGTCATTTTAAGTAGAATTCTTTCTTACGATATGTCAAATAGAACGGGTCATGGAATAGCACATATGAAAATTTCACCATGAAAAAGTCCAAGAAGATGAAATGAACTTACTTGGCAAAAGAGCATTTGAACTCCCCCTTCAAGAAACAAGAGTCTCATTCCCAATTTATCAACATAGTAAATAGAAACCACAGCGGCAATGACATTGACTCCACCAGTGGTCTGTGGTCACAGCAGACATGAGTGAACTATCAACAACAAAACCAATAGTCTTAAGCAACACTGGTGTATAGAACATAATCACATTGATTCCACTAAGTTGCTGGAAAAATGGAATCATGATTGTCATTGTGAGATGTGGCGTATATTTCTTTTGCAACAAATTCCTCCAAGGGTGTTCACTTTTCCTAGAAGTCCCAGCTGCCACAACTAAATCATTGAGCTCTTTATCTACATCTTTAAATTCCCCTGATTTTCTTCAGCTAAGCTTTGGCTTCATCGTGGTTACCATGTTCGATCATGGAATTGGGGTCTCAGAGAGAAACAATGAGCCTATTGTGATGATTAATACAGGTACCATGGCACCTCGTAAGCTCAACCTCCATCCCCAATGAATCTTGGCAAATAAATA
>JAJOOR010001827.1:0-41503 GCA_036250505.1 Solanum acaule
TTTAAACTCCAGAACACCACATTTTCTATCACTAAATCATAATAGAGGTGAATGTTTGTTTAAGTTTGAGAATTAAATTTAAATTCATATATATATATCAGTCATGCAGCTGTGCATAGCATGAAAGGATTAATATAAAATCCTATCATACTCCATTTATCAGAAATACAACTACACATAATGGTTCTGGCCTTGTGCTGGGTCTTGGATATCTCATCTCTTAGCTAAGAACCTAAGACATGATGCTACAGGAGCCGAGCAAATGACTCTCATGATTTCAGGAACATAAAGTTGTTGACAATCGCCTATGAACTTGAGTGGTTTATGTCATCTATTATGTAACTGTACTTTTACAATGAAGAATGTTTTTTGAATCTTTAGTGTCTTTTTTTTCTATAGCAAATGATACAACTAGTAACACAGGTGATTGGGTTCTTGTGAACATAATAATCTTTTTTTTTGGTTTTCCACTCCATGTTTGGTATCCATTTTGGGGCACCGACTAATTTGGACAACTGTTGTGTAAAACTCGTTAAACAGAGATGCGCTCTCTACCAGATTATTTTCCATTTTCAGGTCTCAAAGTAAAGCTTCTGGTTAAAGGTTTAGGAATTATATCCATCCTACCACAATCCTTAGTGACAAACATGATAATCGTATTGAACCTAATCTTCATGATGATATGAAATTGTACGGTTAAGACAGCCAACATGTTCAAAATCTAGACTTACTATATTGAGTTTTGAAACTTTTCTTCTGTTTATTATAAGGTGTCTAGTTGGAGAGATTTCATGAAGGGATGAAAGAAGGTAAGACTGTTATTAACTTATATTGCAGGTTAAGAAAGGAGAAATTCAGCCTCCAAAGTTGAAAATAGAAGATCCCAATAAATCTTACGTTCAGCGACCTATGAAACGAGGTTAAACACATGTACTCAATTAGTTTTGTTTCAGTGATATTTAAAGCTTGAAATGACTATGGTGGAGTGTAAGCTTCACACTTGTATCAATTTGTATCTGTAGCACACTTGGTTATTCTGCAGCAAAATATATTTAGCACCCTATTTTAGATGTAAATTAAGTTAGACTATACATATATGGGGATCCCTTAATTATTGCATTTGGCATACATTTCTGTCTACGAACTGAATCCTGATAGGCTATTCGTGATATATATGTTATATGTATATACGACAGGTGAAATAGGAGTCATTGTTGTGGAGTTTTATCTATGGAACTTGATTGTCCATTATATTGGCTCTATTTTTCAATTACAGGAGTTAAAAAAGAGGAAGAACAAATAGAGTAGCTTGAATACAACAATAAAGAAAACGACATCAATAAAACATATAGAAGAAACACAACAACTCGATTGGAAGAGGAACCAACCTAGAATTCTATTTCGAGCAAAGCTGGGGTGCAATTCTGTTTTGAGCAGACCAGCAACGATTCAAGCAAAAAGACGCGATTAGGAAAGGAACATCAAGATTAAGCAGGAAGAACAAAGAGTGAAGCTTGAATACAACAATTAAAAAACGACATCAGTAAAACATATCAATGAAACACAACAACTTGAATGGAAGAGGAACCAACCTGAAACTTCGTTTCGAGCAAAGTTGGGGTGGAATTATGTCTTGAGTAGAGAAGCAACGATACAAGCAAAAAGACGGGATTAGGCAGAGGAACATCAAAATAAGATTATACAGGAAGAAAAAAAAGAGTAGCTTGAATATAACAATGAAAAAATGACATCAACAAAAGATATAGAAGAAACACAACAACTCGATCGGAAGAGGAACCAACCTATAATTCTTTTTCGAGCAAAGCTGAGGTGGAATTCTGTTTTGAGCATAATAGCAACTATACAAGCAAATAGACGCGATTAGGGCAGAGGAACATCAAGAAACGTCAAGATTAAGCAAAAAACGTGAAGAGGGCAAAGTGATGACCTTGATGATCAGTTGCAATGGTGATCTAGAGCTCAAACTCGGGCATTAGGACGGGCTGCTGTATTATGAGGAAAAAGACGATGGTCTTTTCATTTACCTTCAGTATACTTTTATTTTAGCGCTTAAAATTTTGTTAAAGCTGAAAATTTCATTTTTTTAATATTTTAGTATATAAATTGCGGAACTTTTTTCCCGCTCAAGGCCCTCAATATAATTTGGGACTAGTGAATTAAATTTTTAAGGACTAGATTTAATACCTTCTCAATAAAATGTACAAATAAGGACCGAAATATAATCTCGTCCTAATAGATATACTTTTAGAGACGTGATAATTCACTCGTCCCTAAATGTTGGTCTTAAATAAGGCTTTTTCTTGTAGTGAAAGTCTTGAAATGAATTAAAATTTTTGATTTTCGTTGTTATGTCCTGGCATTATTGCCCTTTGTGATCATGATAGAGTCATCCACGATCACAAATTGTAGAGATCGTGTCACGACCCAAGCCTACACCTTGGATGTGGCCAACACTTGAAACAATTATTGGTCCCCAAGCGAACCCTCATCCTGGCTGACCACAAGCAGAAGACTAACTCAAGCATACAGAGCTTAAAAAGGAATAAAATTCATTGAAACTCAAATAATTAACTCAGAATATAATTGTATATTCAACTAGCCAAAGCTAGGAAACTTAAATCTTTAAAACATTTAATAAGATAAATGAAACAAACTTCTCAAACTCTACTATCTATCTATGAAGCCTCTAAATGACAAAGATAGAAGTCGGGACAAGACCCATGACATCCTGACAAAATTGAAAAGTAAATGAAATCCTCCAGAAGCAAGGAGGCTCACCATAGCTAAATCGAACTACATATAGTATCAACGAAGCTCATATTGATGGCCCTGAATACCTGTACCTGTATCATGAAACGATGCAGGCCAAATGGCTCAGTACATGGAATGTACGCGCATGTAAGAGGAATTCTATAGCATAAACATAAGCTTGAACTAGTGGAAAAGAAACATACTTACCTCTTCTCAACTCAACTCAAAGAAACATAGTTCAACTCAATGATAAGATATTCAACTCAGTGAAATAAGGCTCAACTCAATGATAAGATATTCAACTCAGTGAAATAAGGCTCAACTCAATGATAAGATATTCAACTCAGTGAAATAAGGCTCAACTCAATGATAAGATATTCAACTTAGTGAAATATGGCTCAACTCAATAATAAGATACTCGACTTTGGGTACTCAACTGTGGATACTCAACTCAATATAAAGCAACAATACATATGCAATGTATGGAAAGCTTTTAAAATAGTAGAAAGCAACTTAGTTTGTATGCAAGGACACCAGATAAACTCTGCTTGTATATGAAAATACAAAGTAAACAATGTGTATATAAGAATACAAAATATCTCTGTGGGAGTTTCTCTAATCGACAACCATCACTATGAGCTATGTGATGATACAATGTCTTACCTCACGCTGCCAGGGTCGTCCTATACTTTGACGGGGTATAGAACCTACTACTAAGTGGATCCACTAGTCTATGCTAAAAAGCATTAAGAAATCATCTAAAAAGAATGATCCTTTCTACCCACGTTGGCTACATGGTTTATGGGGGCTTTGAGTTGTATGAACTCTCCTCCATATCAGTGCTCAATACTACTCCAAAAGTATACTAGCTCATATGTTTAAAAACATAACTTTTTCTCTGTTTTGAGATCATTACTCAAAAATCTTTCTTTTAAAAGAGATGGTACTCAAACTGCTTAAAACTCTTTTGGAAAACTCAGTTTCCTCCCATGTTAAATGTAAAAACATTTACTCTTGGGAATACTTAGCTCCTATATATCATTTTAATTAAAATGAACTCAGCTCTACTCTTCCTCAACTCAGTACTCAAGTCTTTAAAACAAGTTTTAAAACAATTTTTTAAAATAGGGTTCATACCGAATTATGGACGTGAACGACTCAATTCAAGGTTTTCAATAACCATGCATAGAACTCCATACTTGGAACTCAACAACTCTAGAACTCAAGGAGTTAATGATACCCTCATCTCAAGAATACTTGATTCTGAGGGTTCATGCAGAATTATGGGCATGAACTACTCAACTCAAGGACTAAATGATGCCTCTCATCTCAAGATTGCTCGACTCATAGGGTTCATGCGGAATTATGGGCATGAACTACTCAACTCAAGGACCTTCATGGGTAACATGTAGTAGACCCATGATTAGAAATATAATCCCAAAATAATTAGGAACTCAATACTCAAGACTTAGAACTTGAATATACTACTCCTCTCAAAGACACTCAACCGATGGAGTTCATGCGAAATTTATGGGCATGAACGACTCAACTCAAAGGTCTAAATAATAATATGGAACTCATGTATACAAATCTACTCATTCTCATACTTACTTCCTCAAAAATTAATTCAAATCGATAGTTGATCTCAAAGGATTCACAATTGATCCTCAAAATCTTTCTTGAACTCTACTCTTAACTTTCTCTTGAATGTGAATTATCAATTCAAGAGTTATGGTTCATGATATGAAGGATCTCGTGATGATAAAGTAAACTCATGAATACATTCTTCTCATTCTCATACTCACTTTCTCGAGTCTTGAAACAAGTTATTAGAAGTTGTAGAAGACTACTCAAAAAGACTCAAAGGGACTTTCTCAAAATGTAAGGAAGAACCCTCAAAAACTAACTCTTAACTCTACCTTGAATTTGAATTATGATTTCAAGGTTATGATTCCTAGGTGTTTAGAAGTAGTTTAGAGTGATTAGAATCAAAGGGAGTGAAGGTACACTAAAAAGGGACTCAAACAGGACAACCGACGGAAAAGTAGTGGGGGCAGGCGACCTTGGCGCATTCCTAGCGCGGGGAGCCAGCCTCAAACTTAAGAAACATGATTATGGTGCACTGCTGGGGTGCCACCCCAGCCCCTCTGGCACATCTGGGGCACCCTCCCCAAGCAAATTTTGATGAATTTTGTCTCTCGTTTTCTGATCCTAAATCGCTTCTAATCGATTCCTTTTCTCAAGTTTTCCTTAGATTCAATTACCCAACCTAAGTACACGCTAGGCTACTCAAAAATACACTCAAATCACTAACTTTCATCTCAAGAATTCATCAAAACCCCAACAAAACAAGATTTAAAATGAACTTCAAGAAGACTTATCAAGAACTCAATTCCTTCAACTTTTAAGAATGAAATTACGCGGAAAATAACATGATTGGAGTGTGGGTGAATGAACCCAACACTATGAGAATTTACATACCTCTTAGGATAAAATCCTTGGTGAAAACCCCTCGAAGATCGCAAGAATCTTGATCGTCTTGAACCTTCCCTCTATTTTCCTCTTCTCTTCTTTTCTCTTCTTGAACTCTCTTCTAAAACCCTAATCGTATATTAGGATTATAAAACTAAACCAAATCAGTTTAGACTCCTAAAATATTACTAAAAATGAATTAAATCTCATTGGGTAAGGAAAATACCAAAATACCCCTCACATTTTTGGGTAACTTTCCTTAACTGGACAGTCTGACTTCAAAAGGGCATATCTCACTCATCCAAACTTGAAACTTATCAATCTTGGTGGCGTTGGAAATATAATCCAAAGAACTTTCATTTGATATCTTATGGGCCACCTAACTCATCATGAAGTTAGGAAGGACTTGAATGATTTATCTCTAGTTCTCTTTGGAACTCAAGGTGTTACCTCTAGTGACCTTAACACTTAGGAAAAATTTGAATTCCTTGGTAAAAACATACTTACGAAGGATGGCTCGAGTCTAAGCTCAAAATTTTTTCGGGGTGTTACATCCACGATCACAAATTGAAGAGATCGTGAAGCTCCTTATTAGACCACGATGACATATTTTTCCCTCATACGCGATTACGACTTATTCTCTTAAGAAGACGAAGGATTGTACCAACATAAAGAAAAAAAAATTGATGCTATCGAGAATGTTTTTTTTTTTTGTGCAAAACACACTCATCCCTTTGGATCCCAACTTAAACCTCTCAAATAAGTTCCAAATGGTAAATAGAACTTCTACATATTCATGGATAACAAAAAAGAATGTTAAATCTAAAGGGAAAAATATTGTCCTAGAGAAAAGAAAGAGCATAGTGAAACTATTCATGTTTTTTCCACTATTGAACTTTTGTATGCTGTGAAAGTATGAATTGTCGATGTCATTTAGGACTCTTATATAGGGGCTGAAGGAAGATATGAAATTATGATATTAATTAGTATATTTTTTTTAGTGATCTGAGGACCTTTTTATTCAGCTAATGGTCAAAGACCAAGTCCAACAAATCAAAATATATGAATAAAACGGCCCAAAACCGGCCCAAAGCAAAAAGGAAAGTAATACTACTATACTAATATCCTGATGTCTGCTAAACAGATTTGACTCAATGCTTCCGATGTTCTGTCAGAAAATCAATCTTGATTGTTGGTGTGTGTTCCTGTGTCGCTCCCTCTGTCTATGATCCTCAAAGGTCTGGACTCAAATCAAGAAGATGAGGTAAGCCTCAAACTTTTTGTGGTGCCTTCTGTCGGAATTTTGTCATCCTCGTTGCTCACTTCTGTATTGTCCTCTTTGTGACTTACTTGTAATCTGCTATATATGTTTATGGTGAATTCATGGCATACATAAAATTCTGTGATTATACTGCCTCCTTGTGCTCTACTCCCCCCAATCATTTATGCTTGTGTGTTCTCATTGTTCCTGCCTTTGTGTGTTGATATGCTTGTTTCTGATTCGCAAATTAGGCATTTGTGCTTTGTCCATGTTGATTAATCTTTTTATGTTGCTTGGTAGCTCTTGAAAATTGATTATACTGCCTCCTTGTGCTCTACTCCCCCCAATCCTTTATGCTTGTGTGTTCTCATTGTTCCTGCCTTTGTGTGTTGATATGCTTGTTTCTGATTCTCAAATTAGGCATTTGTGCTTTGTCCATGTTGATTAATCTTTTTATGTTGCTTGGTAGCTCTTGAAAATTGTTGTACTCTGTTGTGTATTGCGTATCAATCACATCATTTTCTAGTGAATCTGCCATCGTATTCCCTTCCCTAGAAATATGTATGATTCTTGCATCTAGTTGATGCAATCTCTGTCTAATATCTTCTACCCTCTCCACTATTTCCCATGGCACCTTCCACTGATTTAGGATCATCTTTTGCAGACTTAAAGAATCTGTTTCTATTGTTATCCCCCTCAAGTCATTACAATTAATGTATTATAATGCCTTATGTATTGCACGAACTTCTGCCTCTGTATTGGTTGTAATGCCTATCCCTTTTGCTCTAGCATATCTTATGTCTCCCCTTTCATCTCGTATACAAAAACCAAAAGAGCTCATTCCTGGATTGCCCCTACTTGCTCCATCAGTGTTACATTTCAACTTCTGATCCACTGGTGGTTTCCATACAACCTTGTGGACATATAATTTTGGCTTGTACTCCTTTATTTTAGCAATGAGGTCTGGCCAATCTCTTCTATCCAGTCTTATCAATGGTTAAAGTAGCTTCACTACCTTTCTGATTAGTTATTGTATTTGTGACACCATTTCTCTGAGTGTGGTGTTACCTCCATGCTTTATGGTATTTCTTTTTTTCCACAGTGTCCACATTATTAATGGTATAGCTCTATATATCACTTGTAGCTTTGTTGTGTCATCATGGTTCCACCAAGTGATTATAAGTTGTTGCAGATGCATCCCATCTATGTTTATACCTGCAAAAATAGTAAACTGCCTCCATAGACTAGTAGTTATGGGGGCTGTTAGGAAAAGATTTGTCATAGTTTCCTCCACTTTGGTATCACAGCACCAACATCTTGATACAATTGGAATTCTCATTCTCCGTAGGTTGTCATCAGTAGGTATCTTCCTCTTCCATACCTTCTATAAGAAGAAATTCACTTTAAAAGGCACACCTTTACTCCACAACAGATAATAACCTCTTATTTCTTCTTTCTCATCTGCTGCTAGGCAGACTTGACAATGAAGTCTCTTTGAGTATTCCCCATCCACCAAGGTTTGTCATTTCCTTCGCCAACTGGGGGCTTGATGCTTTCTATTATGTATTTTGTTATCTCTTGTGATAGCCTTGTTAACAGTTTGTCTCATCCCAGTTCCCCTCAGTGATGAATGTCTTTACCTCTATCTCATCCTCCCTTGCATTGTCCCCTTATATAAAGTACAGTGCACCCTGTTTTGTCCAATTTTCAAACCAAAAGCTTGAGTTACCTCATCTTACTTGCCACCAAATATTATGCACCACCTCCTCTCTTACTGATGTCATTTTTCTCCAAACATGAGATCCCCCAACACCTCTTGCCAGGGTTGGATGAACTTTCTTGCAGTATTTATTCCACATATATATGCTCCACAATGAAGTAGATGTCCTGAAGTTCCACCATAGTTTAGCAAAGAAAGCATTAGACATATCATCAAGAGCTCTGGATTCATAGTTGATAGCATGTATATTGGCATGGATTGCAAGACATGTGCTATCAATATGTATCTCCCTCCAAATGATAGTAATCTGTTTCGCCAAGAATGCATCTTTTTGGCTACCTTCTTTATGAGAACTTCAAAGTGAGATTTGTTTTTCCTTCCATAAAACATAAGACAACCCAAATAAGTGAATGGAAAAGAACTCATTTTAATTCCAGTAATCCTCCTAAGCTGATAGCTCGCCCCAATAGGAACATTCTCATGGAGATACACTAAGCTCTTGTCCGGGTTTATCATCTGTCCTGATACATGTTTATAATTTCTGAGTACCTTCATCATTTTTCTCATAGAGAAGGATTGTCCTGAGCAGAACAAAATAGTATCATCTACATATAATAAGTGATTGATTTTGGGACTCCATTTAGGCATTCCATATCCTTTGTATTCTGGATCTTCAAACAGTTTATTTAGACTTCTGGCTAATACTTCAGCAGCAATTATAAATAAAGTGGGGGATAAGGGATCCCCTTGTTTCAAACCCCTAGAGGATTGAAAAAAGCCATAAGATTGCCCATTTATAATTACTGAATAGCAGTTGTTGCTGAGCAATCTTACTATCATATCAATAATCCTCTCAGAGTAACCAAACCTTCTTAGAACTTGGACTAGGTATTTCCATGAAACTCTATCATATGCCTTTGCCATGTCCAATTTTACCACCACATTATGCAATTTATTCCTCCTTGGGATGTCTTTAATGATCTCTTGGGTTAAAAGAACATTTTCAGTTATATTTCTACGTTTGACAAACCCTGTTTGGTTCTGGGATATGATCCCTGGAAGGGCTACCACCATTCTTTCATGCAACAATCTGGAAATGATCCTGTTTGCAAAAGTGATAAGACTTATTGGTCGTAGATCCCCAAATGTTGTGACCAATTCTTTTTTTGGAATAAGAACTACGTTGGTGTGTGTCAAGTATCTTGGTAGTTCTTGTCCATAGAAGAAAGCTTTAACCATGTTGGTTATGTCATCCCCAATAATGTTCCAACTACTTTGGTAAAATTGTCCTGAGAAGCCATCTGGTCCACTGGCACTGTTAGCATTAAGATCAAAAACTATCTTTTTGACTTCATCCTTCTCTGGCAACCTTTCCATCTCTACATTCTATTCTTCGGTGATTAGTCTCGGTATACTCTGCAACATAGATCAATCAGTGATGTCCTGTGTTTCTTGAAATTGAGCCTTAAAGACAACTACAGCTTCCTCTCCTATGTTCTGACTAGTTGTGATCCAATCCCCCTGTCTAGTTTGTATTTTTGAAAGGTGGAGCTTTCTTTTTTTTCCTTTCACATAAGAATGAAAGAACCTAGTATTTCTATCCCCATCTTGAAACCACTTAATTCCAGCTTTTTGCATCCAGTACTCCTCTTCTATCTTCAAATATATTTTCAGCTCTGCATTAGACATACTTAGTATGGCTCTGTTGGCCTCAGTAGGGTAAATCTCTAATTGTGTCTCATTTACTCTTATCACATCTTCCAATGTTGCAATTTGTTGAAAGATGTTTCCAAATGTTGTTCTGCTCCACTTACTAAGGACTGTCTTTAGCTTTTTCAACTTAGTTTGTACTATAGAGAAAGGGGATCCTGTAACATTCTCACACCAAACTTCTTCCACTAACCCACTGAAATCCTTATGTTTGGTCCAAAAATTCAAAAACCTGAATGGCTTGGAGGCTTGATCCTGGATGGTGTTGCATAAAACATGCAATGGTGCATGATTTGATCCTTGCCTTATTAGATGGTGTGTTTCACTATTAGGCAATAGTGAAAAGAACTCATTGTTCCCAAACACTCTATCAACTCTCTTGAAAATACTAGCCTCTTCTATTCTACCATTCCACCATAAATAACAACTACCAGTGAAGTTAAGTTCAGTTAGAGCACATGCACAAATACATTGTGCAAAATCAAATATTTCACTTAGTGTAACTGGTAGGCCTCTTAGCTTTTATGACTCATCTAATATGGTATTAAAATCACCCCCTACCATCCAGGGTATGGCAGTGTTCGTTGTTGTGTCTTCCAGTGCATCCCAGAGTTATAATCTATCCAAAGCACTACATCTAGCATATAAAACAGTCACCTTAAACCTGTCTTGTGACCCATTCAGCTTGTAATTGATAGTGAGTTGTTGAATAGTGTCTGTACATCCTTCTTCTTCCTAGCTTTCATTCCATAAATACCATTTTTTTCCTGAGCAGTTTGCTTTGGCATACTGCATGCCTAGCCTTCTTTTGTAAGTATCCAGCTCAGTTGAGCTTTGAAAAGGTTCTAGTAAAGCAATGTAAGAGTAATGATTTCTCATGTTAAGGTCTTGTAATCTCTCAAAGGCTTTGAGAGTTTTTACAGACCTTATATTCCAAAATATAACATTGTCTATCATTGATTGGATGTTGTGGTGGTACTCTTCTTACTCCTTGTATTAACTTGTATGGGAATGGTTGATGATTTAGCTCCCTTTTTTGTTTTTCCTCTCAGATGACTAGTCTACATAGGGGATAAATCTCCTATCCTGCTAATGTCTTATATAATACCCTCCATGTTGTTTTCCTCCCCTTCCTGCTGCTTCTTGGCCTTTTTCTCTGTGGTAATACTGTGTATTTTTGTGTCTCTGTATGGTGTGACACTTATCTTGTCTTCCCCTCTCTCCCCCTCTTATGAGGACCTTTTTTCTTTTTCTCCCTCATACTCAAAAGAGTCTACCTTATCTGCTCCATGATCTATTATTGCCGCAGGATCTACTCTTTCATCTAACTCTACCCTGTCAACTCTTGTTGCTGGGATCATTGTCTTTGAACTGTTGCTACCTGGTGAGTGTTGACCTTCAGTAAACTTTGTATCCTTTGTACCAGAAACTATTATGTACGAAGTGTTTACCTCCTATGAGTGTTCTAGTTCAACAATAGTATGTCCTTGTTCCTTTGCATTACTAGGTTCAAGTCTACTGCTCTCTATGTCTGCTTTTGATGGTGTACTCTGTCTTTGATCAACTTGTACCTGATCTGTTAAATCTGCCTCCTTTATTTCATCTTTAACAACATTATTCTCCTCAAGAGCCCCAAACTTGTTGGTGGTTATCATCTCATTCTCTTTATTTTGGGGTGGCCTTGGATTCCATACTTGTTCTATTCTTTGGTTTTGTCTTCCTTTTCTGTTCCCAAACTTTCTCCGTTGTTCCTGGAAATCTTCTTCACCATTCCCCCTCCCTTTTTGCAGATTTTGTTCCCCTATGTTTAGTGTATTATTATTTTTGCTCCCTTTGGCCTTCTCCTTATCTGTTGTTTCCTCTTCAATTGCCTTCTTGTTTGCATTTGTTTCCTCCTTCTTTGGGTATAGTTCAGGATGAATGACAAAGCATTCCTTTTTGTTATGTCCTTGCAATACTTTGGGACATAGTCATACTTGATTTGAACCCACTTTTCCATGATCTCTCTTGTCTTCTTCCTCATTCCAACATTTATCCGCTTTAGAAAATCTCCTAGTAAATCTACCTCCACCTTTACTCGTGCACAACTTGGTCTTGTCTTATTCTTAGTTGCGATGTCTATCTGTAGAGGCTTTCCTACTGCTGCAACTAAGGAGAATATAGCCTTTTTACCAAAAAAGTTTGGTGGCAGGGACGGGAAAAAGATCTAAGCTATTGCAATTGTCGTTTCTTCCTCTCAATCAAATAGTGGATCCCATTTGAGAGTTCTCATGGTATATGACCATTGTTGATGTGTAATATAGAATTGAGGCTTTGACAGTAGGGTTACATAGTCTTCCAAATTTGTGGCACGTATTAGAACATATCTATTACTAAGTAATCCAATATTTACCTCTCTCTTGAGATTGCACTGCTAAGGTATCAATTTTCTTAGATCTTGAATTTTTGGCCATCCGTAGGAGAATTTTCCTATGACTGCATATTGAAGATCTTCGTTAATTATCATTTGTGCAACTTCCTCTTCTTCCCATTCTACTCGTGGTTCACCATAAAGATAAGCAATTTGTTTCAAGGGGATGGGTTTGTGCTATGGGGTAACTGGTTTCAATGTATTGGCAAAAGTTGTTGTTGATGTTTGTCCTGTATTGGATATTATCTGCATTGTTGGCCCAGTCTTCGTCGGAGGAGGCTGACCAATGGCCATAGTGGCCATGGTTGCGGTGACAAATTCCGATGGGTATAGGCAAATTTAGGGTTCGAAAAAGTTAGAGCTCTCAACGTTATTTGATTTTATATTATTTTTTAATAATGGGTCATGAATTGATCTGATATTAATTAGTATAATCTTAATAACTATAATCTTAATTAGTATAATCTTTATAAATCTGTAATTTTTAAATTACTTTATAAATGATATAAATGAATTTATGGTACTAGTTCAAATATGGCTGGTAAATTTGTATCTTTAAATTACTGGTCATAAAATATTACTTGTCATAAAATACAAATAAGCTTTTGATATGTGGAAGTCGTTCCTCAACTTGCGTCATAAGAGTTTGATATTCCTCTTTCGACTATGTTCCAGTTCGGTGCTAAGAAAAAGTTTCACATTGTGCTGCGTCCTGGTTTAACATGTCAGAGATAACGATCCAATTTCAAGTGTACTGCTCACGAAAAAAGTGGTGATCCAAAGTGATGTGTCAATTTAAACACGGTGATGATTCAATAGCATGATATAATATGTCACTTTTTAGGGAGGTGACGTCCCAACGTGTCACTTTTTAAGGATGTGACGTCCCTATATAATGTGTCACATTCCGGAAGGTGACAATCCAATATATTAATAATGCGTCACTTGGAGGACAGTGACGGTTCAATATAATATAACGTGTCACATTCACGAAGGTGACACTCCAATAATAATTTAACGTGTCACGTTGAAGGAAGTGACGCTCCAATAATAATTTAACGTGTCACATTGAAGGAAGTGACGCTCAAATAATATAACGTGTCATGTTGAAGGAAGTGACTCTCCAATAATAATATAACGTGTCACGTTGAAGGAAGTGACACTCCAATAATAATTTAACGTGTCACATTGAAGGAAGTGACGCTCCAATAATAATTTAATGTGTCACATTGAAGGAAGTGACGCTCCAATAATATAATGTGTCATGTTGAAAGAAGTGACGCTCCAATAATAATATAATGTGCCAGGTTGAAGGAAGTGATGCTCCAATAATATAATGTGTCACGTTGAAGAAAGTGACGATCCAATAATATAACGTGTCACATTGAAGAAAGTGACGCTCCAATAATAATATAACGTGTCACGTTGAAGGAAGTGACGCTCCAATATAATACCCAGTGATAAAGAACAAATCTCAGAATAGGGAGTATGGTTATAACATGGTAATTTGATTAGCTCCCTGTAGTTTACGAAGCCGATAACATCTCTGGTTGTCATTAAAACCTTGTCGTCCCTGCGCTCATTAAAATTTTGTTAGATAAGAACAGAGAAATTAATAAATGTCAAGATTTTTAGACGTGTCACGACGATCTGGTAGCCATAGAGAATGCGGGATTCTGGAAGAATGCTTTGAGAACTTATAATGTTGCAACAAAGCACTAAAGGCAAATTAGGGATGTTACATAAGGTGCACCCCAACTTTAAATCTGGAATCTCTTATTAAAGAGAGAAATTTCATGAAAAAGAGTATCTGAAACTTGAAATTGAACAGAGATTTTGAGAACTTTGAACTATTTCGAAAAGTTGCCCCTGTTTCCAGTCCAAGGGTACTTTACTAAAAAAATTTGCAAGAAACGAAAATGACTGATTTAAAAACATGCCTCAGTTTCCTCTGAGATGTGTAGTTTGAAACAGTAGGAATACCGAATCCTTATATAGCCTACGTATCTTACTGGAACAAGAAATCAAGTCTGACGTAGTTCGAACCTGAAGCTTAATGTTTAAAGAGAAAGAAAGATTTGTCAGAGTAAAGGCAAGATATTAGAAATAACGGACGGCTAAACTCATCAACGTAAAAATTAGAGGATAAGAGTAAGCTTGTTGGATTGGATCCTTGGTGCAAAATCTTTGATAATAGCATATTTGAAAAAGATTGGCCCATGTCCTTTTTTTGTGGACGTCTTGCTTGATCCTTCAAAACTTTAGAAGAGATTTTTGGAATTCTAACGACACCTGCAGAGTTCAGATGTAATAAGTTCACAAAGATAAAATTATTAAATTAAAAGATAAATTTCCAGATTAAGATGTTCAGCTTATATTGGTCTGGATAATGTCTTATGGTCTTCACCATTGTACCAAGCTACTCCATCATCTGAACTATGACGACGCCACTACGGGTCTAACGATGTCCCGTGACTTTAAGTTCCTGCATCCAACGAAAAATTCTTAGTTTTGAGAAACTGATTCATGTTGTGCTTTGCCTTGCCATCCTGATGCTCCTTTGACTTCTAGTTTACAAGCTTGTTTGATCTCGAAATGTCGCTTGATGGAATTTTTGAGGACCTTCCACAAAAAATTTCCCCCGGCTTATAACATAAAATAAACTCTGAACTTTTTGTAGCTTTTAGTTGAATTTTTGAGTGAATCACTCAAAAATTCTGCCCTAGTTGAAACTCTAAAGTGATCCTTGATTTTGTCTTGTTGGAAAAATTCCTCTTCTAACGAATTTTGAGATCCTCTCAAAATTCTGCCCCAGTTTTCACTATAAAGAAAAATGGAAATCTTACGGGGAATATGATTGAGCCGGTATGGCTCCTACGTATCCCGTTGAACACAAATCAGGTCAAACGTAGTTCCAATCTCGAGGATTAACAGGAATAGAAAAATTTAACTAAGGAAATGACCGAGACTGACATAGGCCGCCTACGTATCTCATTCTTGAGAATTCAGGTCGAATGTAGTTCAAGTACAAGGAAACGTTAAAAAGGGATAAAGGGCGACCAAAGCCGACATAAGCCACCTACGTATCTCATTCTTAAGAATTCAGGTCAAACATAGTTCATTACAGATCAAAGATGCTTACAAAGGAAATCAAATTCAAACAAATGATTACAAAGGAAACAAAGCGATAAAAGTACGATTACAGGGAAATAAAACAACAAACTCCAAATGCAAGACTAAAAGATGCCAAAAGTGTGACTTTTAGAAAAACTTGCTTCTTCTTCGCAACTGGTTACACCAATGACTACTCCTTGTGCTTGGGCAGTGGATTGGTGTTCACATTTGGAGGAGCATGTACAAGTTTTACCACCACGTTGTCAATTAGATCTTGAATTTTGTGTTTGAGAGGGATACATTTCTCGATATCATGCCCAACAACTCCTGAATCATAAGAACACATCTTATTTGGGCCATACAACTCGGCTGAAGTATTCACAGTCTTGGCTTCCACTGGATGGAGTATCCCTGTCTTTTTCAATCTCTCAAAAAGTTGAGTCTGTGTCTCACATAATGGAGTGAAGACTCGGGGAGGCTTTTTCTCCAAATTGGGACGAAGTGCATTGTTTCAAGGATTTTGCATTAGTCGTGAAGAACGAAATGTTGCTTGATTGTTGCAAACATAGTATCGTGAATCAGGATAGCCTGGAGGTGGTTGACAATTATATGAGGTAGCTCCTCGAGTCGTTAACATCATAACTTCTTTCTCCTTTTTCTTTCCAAATGAACCAGTCTGATAGGCCCTATTAGCAAACTGAGATGAGATGTAACTTGTTATTTTGCCAGTCTTGAGACCGCTTTCAATCATTTCCCCCGCCTTGATAACTTCAGCAAATGTCTTTCCACCCATTGTCACCATTCGCTCATAGTATTCTTAGTCTTGAGCTTGAATGAAATAGGTGATCATTTTTTATTCCTCCATAGGTGGGTGCACCCTAGCAGCTTTTTCCCTCCAACGAATGGCATATTCTCGAAAGCATTCACTCGACTTTGGTTTTAGCTTGGTAATAGAGATTCTATCAGGAGCGATCTCAACATGAAACTTGTAGTGATCCACAAAAGCATTCGCTAGATCATCCCAAGTATGTCATTTAGTCACATCTTGCTTTGAGTACCACTCCAAGGCTTTTCCAGTCAGACTTTGATTGAATAGCTTGATTCTTATCCCTTCGTTGTTTCCAACGCCAATTAACTTTTCATAGTAAATTTTCAAGTGAAAGAAAGGATTTCCTGACCCATTGAACTATTCAAACTTCGAAATCTTGTAACCAGGTGGAAGCTCAACCTAAATGTTCCAACTCTTCATATCTAACACTCTGGCTACTATCGAACCCACGAAAACCTCTCATAGCATCTTCTAAGATTTTCATCTTCATATTCATCATTTCAGCATCAATTGATTTTGCATCATTTTAAATTTCAACATAGTGATTAATATCTTGGCGGTGAAACTCTTGAGCCTTGGTAACAGGTGGAGCAGTGACATAAGTGTACACTGATGGAGCATGATGTGTTATCGTTGGAGCTTTTGGAGGAGCAAATGTGTACACAAGAGGAGTATCCTGAGTTTAATGAGTGAGCGGAGCACTTTGAGTTTGCTGAATGGTGGTAAAATGACCTCCTTGATTGAGTTCACTTGAAGTTGGAAACAAAGGTGGCATGGGCCCTTTTTGGCGAGCATCAGGTGGTAAGTTCTGAGAAGCAGCTTGTTATTGTGTTACCAAGAGGTTCAGTTCACCAATTTGTTGCTCTAGACGAGCGATGACTTCCATGGGTGATTTTGTTGCTACCGAGGCATTAGGATTGGCCGCAACAGATGGAGTGGCGAGCATTTCGAACAAAGCAACCGTGTTGATAGTGGAATCCATTTTAGACCAAGTCCTCTTAGTAGTCC
Source organism: Solanum acaule (assembly GCA_036250505.1). Lineage (NCBI taxonomy): Eukaryota > Viridiplantae > Streptophyta > Magnoliopsida > Solanales > Solanaceae > Solanum > Solanum acaule. The sequence goes on from JAJOOR010001827.1 coordinate 17,297, forward strand.
AAGTAATAAATGAAGAGTCTGTAGAAATTTCATTGACCTTAGACCGTGTAAAATATGGATATTCTGCCAGCGAGTTCTTTGGTGAAGTGAGCAAGTTTGATTACCAACACAAATCAGTCTTTTCTTCTAAAACCAACTCAAAAAATAAGAGAGTTAGTCCATTAATCATAATAATCAACCAAAGTAACATATAAAACAAATAACATTTGTTTTGCTTAAAACAAATTAGTCCAAAATTCGAGGAGGGAGAGACTCTAGAAAGTGATCAAATGGAAAATAATTGATCATTTTGTGAACTAAAATTTAGTGAAAAAAAGACATTTGAATCAAGCAAACTATGTGATAAGAATATAGGTTCAGATGTTCACAAGTTGCTTTTTTCTTCATTGGGAGGCTCATTTGAGAATAATGTTGTCTGAAGATTGACTTGAAATTGATGGAGTATTTAGGTGTGAAAAAATGAATTTCAGGAACTGAGGTCAACATGAATTTAAACGATGACCCAATAATTTTTAAAAGCTCTATTGAACCTAGAACTTGAGTGATTTTGAACGTATTTTGGTAACGGACTCAAAGAGTATTTTAGGAAGACTCCAAATTTGAGTTTATATGCCTAATGATGTTCTAAAATTTTGGAATAGAATAATTGACCAATCATGTTTAAAGCAAAACATATGTATATAAACACAGTTCAAACAAGCACAAAGGATACAAAATTTGTAGCAATTAACACATAAACAATAAATAACGCATCATATCATACATGTGACCTTTTAAGCCAAAGGTAAGCCTAACGTTTGAAAGATGTATATAACGTTTGTGAAACATTCTGTTGCCCCAAAAAAATTATTTATACAAACCTTATGAATAAAACAAATAGGGATACATAATAGAGAAAAGGGAGATAAATATCAATTTCACGCAGGGGTACAATGGTAATCTAAACTAAGCTTCCATATGAAATCTTCATTCCCGAACTTCTTGATGCTTTTGAATTTCTTCTGGATGAGAAGGATCTTCCTTTGACTTGAACAAAGAAACTACCTATAAAATAAAAATCCGACCCCAAGGGACAATGGACCGTACAAATCGGCATACATATCCTTCAAATTTAACAAATAGTTAGATGATCGTCTTATATTGACCGGGGTTCAATTAGACACAAGGTGGTCTTCTAATGGGCTTAATACACCTCGGGTATTGGGTCATATTAGGTTAATGCACCTAAAAGAGGATTTTGGCTTAGCTCTAACTTAGGTAGACTAGAATGAGCTTTATTTTGATGTGGACCGATGACCCAAGTGGACAACTTGGGCTGGAGTAATTAGCGACCGTTGACCAGCCAGTGGCCAACTACATTTGTCAGGGTACCCCAATAAAAAATTTGGATAATGAACAACTGCGACCCGCATAATCGTCCTTTCGATTTCAAATGAAAAAAGTGTCAATTGGCGGAATAAATGTTATGCATGCAATGACAGTAATATTCGAAATTTAAACACATAATTGCATAAAACATCAATTAATACAAATAATAGTTAGCCAAACAATAAATCATTTTGGTTAGAACCTAGATGAATCTCCAGCAGAGTCGTCATTCTATTACGACCCGATTTCGAAAACTAATATTTCGAAACCAATTTCACAACTTTGGCAATTTATTGATTTTGGAAAAATTACAATTTGGAAGTCGCCACTTAACCATTTTAAAAGGAGTTTTTGAAAGAAACTTTTTAAATAAAACCAGAGTCGGATAAGGGTTCAAATAATCCTCTAAGGAAGAGTTTAAGCATCTTAGAGAATCCGCTAACATGCGGTTGACCGGCAGATTTAACAATTTGGCTAATTTTATAAAAAAAAAAAGTTACTTAAAAAATCTTGTTTGAAAATTAGCTAACAAAACTCTTGATACTTGTAAAAAATCTCAAGATTAATCTTAATTTTTATCCATAGTCATGGTTTGAACCATACAATTAATTCAAACTCATAAACATGGATTCAAGGCCGTCTTAATCCCTAGGCCACTAAAGTCATCGTTTGAGGCCCTGTATTTTTGGGGGTCCCCTATTTTAGAAAACAATTACTTATATATTTTATTTTTAAAAAATAAATTATGTGTACTATGAGTGCTATGATTTCTACTAAGAAAATTGTATATGTGATGAATATAAACCTAATTTTCGTAAGAAACAATTTGATGAAAATATGAATAAGAAAATCACTAAGTCCCTGAAGAATCTTTAGAGTTGATTACTTTATATATGTAGAGTAGACCAAAGTATTTTTTATACTTCAAAATAGATTTGAATCAATTGAAGCATATAAGAATATTTTTGATTTCCTATTTAGTGGTAAAATATTGAGATTATTAGATGATGAAAATTTTAAAAAAACATTGTCTTAACCTTGAACTTTCTTTAACCCATAATAGTTACTATGATATTGATGGTTTAGATTTGTTTTTTGAATTAAAAGTGTTAAGAGAAATAATACACGTAAAAGATAATGATCTAATAAAAATACTCAATCAAATAAAAAGACTTGATTCTTTTCCAAATACACATATTGCTTATAGGATAATGTTAACAGTTCATGTAACCGTTGCCTCAACCGATTTTTTTTCGAAATTAAAATTGATTAAATCTTCTTTAAGATCAACAATGTCTCAAGAGATTGAATGAATTAATTATATTATCATTTGAAAAAGAATTATTAAAACAGATTGATTATAAAACAATACTTAATAATTTTGCGAAACTCCCCAGGGATTAAAAAAGAAATTCGACTTTTCCCTAACGCCAATAAGAAAGGATGGTAGGTAACAAACCACTCGCTTTATATCTCCGACACACAAGGAAGGACGCGGTGGGAAGGAAGCAGCCCTAGCCTCTGTCCGGCCGATCATTCCGCTGGCATCTCGCATCACGGAGGTAAATCTTTGCCTGCTAGGCAAGGCTGGTGCACAAAGCAAGCACACAAGGACTGCGTAAATCTTGGCTAGCCCTTTTTTATGCGCCGCTTTACCCTGAAAGGAAAATGGCCCTTTTTTTTACTATATGAAATCCACACTTTGACACCTGAGATTCCGTAACGAGTAGATACTTCCGCAGGAGCATAATCTATGGAATGTCACATTTTTTTGTCAGAATATCCACAGCTCACTCCACGCATTGCACACTTTGTTCATCCAAGCGTCACGCCAACCATCTTCCAGTTCCTGGATAATCGTTCCCGGATAATGCTTGCCGCAGGGGCTAACCTTATCTTCGCGCATACTTCATTGGCCCCACGGCTTATTTCATCTCGATGTTTGAAAGATGTTCTGTTCACATACTCGTTTTCACACATAGGCACAGAGAGTCAGTCAAAACTCCTTCCGGGGAGACAAAGTCGTCCCTTCTACTGACGGTTGGGCTAACTTGAATCAGTTTAGTTTTTCACAAGCTCCGGGTTTTTTCTCTAGTCAAAGTTCTATCTGGGAATGATAATTAGACTCCTATAGCAGTTCGGGAGCATCGGCATCTATTTGGTAGAATATAACGACCTGATCTCTTTGCTTTCGATGGCTGCTGAAACATGGTGGAGGGTTTATATGGATAGCAGTGCACTGAGGACGATGTGGAATAAATGAGGATATTTAATGTTTTATGTTTTCTAAAGAGTCAACGTTCAACGAAGGACGACCACGATGAGTACGCGTTTTTATATAGGATCAAACGGCTTTTGTTCGATCGAGAGGCAGAGATAGATATGAGCTGACAGCTTATCTTTTCTGGTATTTTGTTTTGGGTGAGATGTACGCGATAAGGAGCTTACTTAGTATTGAAATCGAGTTGGCAGAAAGTACCGAAAGTCGGTCGCCCGCCCTATCATCCCGTGTCTCAACCGGCCGGGGAGGGGCTTGCTAGTGTAACCCTTTCTCCCGGTTTATGTGAAAAAGAGTGACGAACTCATTTTTCTTCGGTCATAGGTTGGTCCAAAGAACAAGAGTCGGCCCCCCTATCAAGCAAGAAGGAAGCGGCTCTTCCCAGAGTGAATTAACCTTGTCTGCACTACCACCTATCTAAAATAACTAGAAAAATACATTTTAAATAAAAGTATATATGATGAAAAAAATAAAATATTAGGGCCCCTCTCTTAAGTTTCGTTTTAGGCCCCAATGTTATTGAGTCAGGCCTGTATGAATTAAAGGACCTTGTTTAATAACTACGAAAGGATATAGAAAATCCTTAAGTCATTCATACAAAGTCCTAAGTTAAATTAAAAGACAACTAATTTATTTTAAGAAACTTAACAATTTTATCCTATTCAAAAATTTGAACTAAATAGTTAGTTCAAACTCATTAACATGGATTCAAAGCTTTTCAATAACTATGAAAGAACATAAAAGGTTCTCAAGTCATTCTATAAGCTTAAATTAGCGAACTTAAAATGAGTTTCGAAATTTGAAAACTTGAATAACAAATATCTCCCAAAGGATTCATCTAAATTAATAAAGGGTAGTAAGCAAATAATATAATAGATAATAAATAGCACATGGTAAGTATGACAAAATTTAACATAATTTGGACTTTTGGTCCAAAATCGCTGCTGCTGAATTCAAATTGGACTTTTTAAGTCCAATTTTCAATTTTTCTTTCAGCCATTTAGGCTACTGCTGCTGCCACTGATATATTTGGGTTTGGACTAAAAAATGTTTCATTTTAGCTTTCTTAAGCTGCTGCCTGTCGATGTTCAAATTTCTGTCAATTTGAACCCAAATACTTTCGTTTCAGCTTTTTTGAGCTATTGTTGCTGTTGGCTTTTGGGTTTTAACCCAATAATACTTTCCCATTCACGACTTGGATGAGGTCGACTCAAAATAGAAGAGTATGCAAGAGATGGGGAGCCCAAGTGAACTTAATGGAAGAGTGTTCATGTAAAAGGAAGAAAAGATAAGGATAAATATCAAGTAAGACTAAGACCCAAACTATAACAATATGATACATGAACCAAATTCCAGAGCATATTCCATTTAAACCAATACAACTTTGCTTTTAAACAAGTAGTGTCCAAGGTGGACAAAAAAGAGAAACGAGACCAGACAAGGAAGATCCAAACAAATGAAATAATTCCAAAGGGACAAATTGAGAGTGTCACATTTTAACTCAAGTCATTTAAAGAAAAGGCGTAAGGTGTTGAACAGGGAATTTGCACACATACAAAGGCAAGATTTTAAACTCATTGCGATTTAAACAAAAAAATGCCACAGTCCAAATGGTTTACGAGATCTAAATAGAAATTCAAGTATGACAATCTAAACAAACTGCCACAAGCTCTTCAAAACTAACAAATTTCTTGCCCAAGAACACTCAAACAGAGACAATTTCATAAATAAGCATGCTCAGATTAGAGACACATAAATGAATAATCCTAGTCTTAGATAAGAACCTACACAACAAACAATGGTTTCAACTTAGCAGATAAGAGTTAAGCAATATAATTTCATGCTTAATTGAACAAAATCATTTTTTTTATCCCAAAGATAATACCTTTTAGATCAACCAACCTTAACAATGAACATGATATGAGAACTAGGGAGAACAATGAAAAAATTTAAGAGGAAACAGAGGAGCAAGGAAATAATTTCTTATATGCTCAACTCAGGATTCTAGAAAATTAAATCTCATGAAGCAATCATTTGAAACCTTTGCCAAACTTGAATCTTAAATAATCATCTACTGCCAAGACAAGCTCATACATTTTCCACAAACAAGGGAAATTAATCATACAAATGCTTGCGAGAATCTATAATATAGCATAAAGGAGTGATTCATGACAAGACACAAAAAGTGCAATCGACACAATGAGTAAGAGAGCAGTGATCAAAATCAAATAACTAGGAGGGCCATTTATGAGCAAAACAGGAGCAGACACATAGAATGGATCATTCAAGAACCTAAACGGCTATCTGAAAATTCTATTAGACAGAGAAATTTAATCAAATACGAGCAGAACGAATGAAAGAGACTTAAACATATATGGAAGCAAGAATAAGCATGAACTTAAGGAAAAGAGTGCCATAACCAAAAACCATGCCAAACTTAGGAAAAGCTAAAATATGGTTTCCAAACTAGAGCTACAAGAGATTCACATATTTAGAAACCATTTTGAGGTAACAGTTACAAAAAGGGACTCGAAACTATACCAAAACAGGCTACCAGCAACTTAAAACCTGAACAAATATCAACTATGAAGAAGCACGAGCAAGGGCACCATCATTTCAAAGGAGAAATACTAGGAAAAAAAAAAATATAGCTTTGCAAACTTAGCTCTAAGCAGAGAAATCAAACTAATACACTTAACATCTTAGATGCATAACCACGAAATTGGATGCTTATCATTAAAGGAAACAGTGTAAGGACTAGAACCAAGATGAACATTAATCTTCACGACCAATTCAGACGAGCAACACGAATAGAACACCAAAGAAGCTAGGAAGATTTACGACCATAATAATAAAACAGTAAGAACAGGAGAAACATTATTAGTTATTCAAATATCAAACCAAAGTCTAAACAAAGCCAAGAACACATAAATAGAAAACAAGCTGGGAATTAAACAAAAACAAAGCTAAGAAAGAATTCACCTCTTTTCGGGCAGCGAACCGGACAACGAGTTTGACAGAGACGATTCCACCACCTCTTTCAACTCGAACAACCACAAAAGCCACAAAATTTTAAACTATTGAGCCAGAATTTCCAAACCTTTTAGGGGTACTCTGAAGTCTCCAAAAACCGTCCAGTGAACAGTGAGCAAAAAGGGTATTTATAGGGTAGCTTCTGGGTCGAATTTGAGGGGGAAAACGATGTGGGAATTGGAAAATTTTAGAAAATCCTTGAGCGGATAAGAATTGCCAACTAGCTAGTGTACGAATTCGTACCATTTTTTGAAAGAAATTGGAAAAGAAAAAAATCTGAAATTGGAGGATAATACCGTTATGGAATCCTCCAGCTCATCGAGCAGCCTAGCACGCTTGAATGTACGGAATCGAACGAGAAAAAGGGGAACTCGAGGCGATCTGGAGGATTTAGGGCCGAGTTCGTCTAGTTGAGCGTTGATGGAGTTGAACGAATACGGGAGTATATGGGTTAAAGGGTAACGAGTTGGATCAAGAGACTTTGGGCCAGGGATTAGCCGTTCTTTAGATCCAAATGGGCCTTGGTTGAAGGACCTGGCCCTTTTACGATGTCTTAAATAAATTGAAAGTGAAATAAATTACGTATTTAATTTACTATTAAGCTTCTTAACTTTAACAATGTCAAATAATCATTTAACATAAAAATTCTAATTATTTTGAAATAAACAAAGTAACTATGTAGTCTAATTGACTTTCGAGGAGGAAAAATGCACACTTAGTTAAAACTCCAATTTTTAGTAAGACGATTTTCTAAATATTTACTCAAAATGAAAAATATGAATCTATATATATTATAAAATATAAAAAGATACAATCTATAGGGAAAACAACAAAAATGTCTTACAAAAATAATTTTAAAGTATTTTTTGATTTGCGAAAACAATTATTTCAAATTGTTTGAAATTGGAGAAGCTTGAAAATTAATTAAATGTGGAGGGTCAAAATTGGATGTCAACAATTGACTACATGATTTATGGAGACTTGAGTTATCTGAACTCGTCCCCATATCGGAGCTCAATACTACTCCTAAAAATGTAACTAGCTCATATGTTTAAAAACATAATTTTTCTGTGGTTTGAGATTATTGCTCAAAATCTTTCAGTACTAAAACTGCTCATGAAAACTCTTTTGAAAAATGGTGTTTCCTCTCATCTTAAATGTAAACACATTTGCTCTTGGGAATACTTAGTTCCCATATATCATTTTAAAGAAAATGAAGTCACTCTACTCTTCTCAACTATGTGTTCAAGTCATTTAAAACAAGTTGTAAAACAATTGCAAATGACCTCTTAAAATGACTCGAAGAACTCTCAAGACTTAACTGTCAACTCTACCTTGAATTTGAATTATGGATTCAAGGGTAATGATTCATGTTTATGAATGATTTGTAGATGTTTAGAAGTTGTTTAGAGTAGTTAGAATCAATAGGGAGTGATATTACACTTTAGAAGGACTCAGATGGGCTGAACGATGAAAAACGGGTGGGGGCAGACGTCCCGGGCGCACTGATTTAGAAGGATTCCAAGACCTTTCATTTGATATCGTATAGGCCACCTTAACTCATCTGAAAGTTACAGTCATTTGAAGTTGACCCAAAACTCCTATCTTAAGCTTAACTTGCAAAATTTCAGATTTTGCCATTTCCAATTTAGTTCTTTCTATTTTTAGCTCTTTCAAATACCTAGGTGCTACAATAAGTTACGTGGGTATTAGTTATACATGTAGTAAAATAATATATTACACATTTACCCTTATCAATTCACTTTTAAATGTATATAAATTTACAACAAATCAAATATTTAATACATGTAAAAAAAGCATTATCAATTTTTTTCTTCAAACTTTTTGTCTTGTTAATTGCTTAATTTATTTTCTTAATTTCTTGTTAACTATTTTCTCTGGCGGCAAGACCATGGTTAATTATTTTATTGTTAATTAAATTAATTTCTTTGCTTAGTTTCTATGCAATACACTATCAATACATGTATTAATGTATTTTTAATTATTTGTTATTTAATTTATTAGTATTTATTTTAATTTTGTTGTATTATTTATATAATTATTTGTTTTAATGGGTATAATATTTATTAGGTCACTAAACATTTTTGAAATTAAGAAATAAGAATTAGCTCACTAATGTATTGTAATCTCTAAATACTCCTAACTAAATGCTGCATAACTCCAATCAACTACCAAACAATCCCTTATTACTTAAAAAACAAAAGTTATCTAAATTCATCTACCCCAAATAGACTCTATATTTGTCCAACATTCGATAAAGTTAAATTAGAAAAATAATTATGTAATTTTTTTATTTTTTCTAAATTGGAAAAAAAAACTTTAAACCAAATTCTTTGTACTATAACAACCCAAAAAGCTAGTTGTTTTTACTCATTCCTCCCCCTCTTTAGACGCCATTATTTCCGTAGCAAATGATCTACACGTGCACAGCTCCACTAGCCGTTGATCTTCAAACTAAATCCAACGGTCATGATCAATCCACGTCATCGATCTTCATCACTCTCCCTTGTCCAATCAGAACCAACTTCCATTACCTATATATACCAAACCCACGCCATTTCTTCCCCGTCATTCAAAAATTTCATCCTTCGCTAAATTTCTACACTATTCCATGGCTCCTAAGGCAGAAAAGAAGCCCGCCGAGAAGAATCCGGCATCGGAAAAGACTTCCGACGATAAAGCTCCGGCGGAGAAGAAGCCAAAAGCCGGAAAGAAGCTTCCGACGAAGGATGTTGGTGTTGGTATCGGAGAAAAGAAGAAGAAGAAGGTTAAGAAGAGTTCCGAGACGTATAAGATCTATATATTCAAAGTGCTGAAACAAGTGCATCCTGATATTGGAATTTCAAGCAAAGCGATGGGGATAATGAACAGTTTTATTAACGATATATTTGAGAAATTGGCTCAGGAATCTTCTAAACTTGCGAGGTACAATAAGAAACCTACGATTACGTCTAGGGAAATTCAAACTGCTGTTAGATTGGTATTGCCTGGTGAATTGGCTAAGCATGCTGTTTCTGAAGGAACTAAAGCTGTTACCAAGTTTACAAGCTCTTAAAAATTTGTTATTTTTGAGAATTGGTTATTAGGGTTTGGTTGTCATTCAATTGTTTAGAGTTGATAAAAAGATTTGTTTTTTTAATTTTTTTATTTCTTATATTCTAGTTTTGATGGGAGGATGTAAAATACAATGCTGTTCCTAATCAATGAAATCTACCTTTATTATATTGTAATTTGGTCCCTCCTTGTGGATTGCTGGCATTACACATTGGAATATTGGTTTAGTTAATATGCTTAGCGTATGTGATTTGGGAGAGGTAGAGTGTGCGCGACTGTTTCTTATACACTGCTAATTTGCTTGTGCCGATGTCTTACTTGCATATTTTTTTAAATTATTTTCATGAGTGTTGGTATCTTTTTTCTGTTGCAAAACAGTTGCGTAACTTTAGAGTATTGGCCACTTGTGGGTGTTAAACAAATAGTTCCAACTGGTTGGGCATTTGTCCTACAATTATATACTGTTACCTGTGTTTAACTGATTATGTTGATATAGAACCATTTTGCTGCATTTGTTTTTGATAAATTCGTTTGAATAGTCTGCCTCAATTAGTTTGGTATTGAAGTGTAGTTGATTTCTTGATTCGGTGAAGTTATCTGTGCATGATGTTACTATGCTTCAACTTGAGCATGATTTTAACTTGTATATAAAAGAAAGAAATATGTTGGGATTAATCATCATCAAAGTAGTCACTTTCTCTAGCTTTGGAAGAGACAACAAACAAATACGTCTATATAGAAGTATCATTATGTATCAACAAATGTGCCAGAATTAAAAGAACAATGAGGAACTTTCTCAAAAAAAAAAAAAAAAAACAGAGAAGAAGAACAATGATGAGTATACAAATCCAGCTCGCTGAAGGATGACACAGTGTTCATAACACACTATTCACCTTCTATGCAATCAAGCCAGTCTCTTTATCACAACACCATCCTCTTGACTTGTGATACAATCGTGAGTGTTTTCTTCTTCTTTTACTTGGGTTTGATTCACTTGCAATGATTCGAAAACAGTCTCTTCACTTCCTTGAGGTAGTGGTAAGGTCTCCGTACACTCTACTCTTTCCAGATCCTACTTAGTGGGGTTTTATTGGGTATGTTGTTGTTACAAAGACATTTCTCAATTTGTATACATCCTTTTTTTCACAATTGTTCCAATTATTTTACTGGGTGACAGAGACCTGGTAGTACTATTGAGTGATCTCATGAGTTTCTCCTGGTCAGTGAGTGTATGGCAGAAGTGGCAATGATAGCCGTTAGGACAGGGATCACCATTGAGGACTATGCAGCATACCTCTGTCCTGTAGAGCGGGTGGCAAAGGACAGGAAGAAGATCCTCAATGCCATGAGCAAATTGGTGGCAGGCTTCTCTATACGGATGTGCACCTGTTTCTTGGCATTTGTTGCATAGCTCCATCTTGAACATGCCCTGATTGTACACCTCTACTTCAAGTAGTTTCTCTTCCTTCTTGGGACCTCCTTTCGCATACACCCTTGCTGTATCAACACCAAAATATGTGTTAGGCTCTTTGTATTTGGTGGGTGCTTTGCTTTCTGCACATCTATTTCTAGTGTGTGTAGCTGTTGTAATATAATTGAAGAAAAAGGAAAAACAACTCATTTCAAGGTAGGCTCTTGTTTTGAATTCACTTTTATAATAAACGTGAGATAGAAAGGATCAAGGTGTAGACTGGCTTTTGTAAGTTAAATCCTATATTTACATATTTCATGAAGGTTCTTTTATAGATTGTTATTTATACATGTCCATTTGCTCTTGTTCTATGAAATAAAATCTGGGTAGTTTATGATCTTCTCTCTCTAATAATTGTCAAGGATGGATATTTCCTTGATTGCAAATGCTATCAAATTAAGTTACTTATTGTTAATCCAATGCATGTTGTGTATGGGTTAACGTTACATAATAGATGTGGAATTAATAACCTGAGGGTTTAATTTTTGTAGTTTGCGGAATAAAGGCACAAAAGGGTTGCAATTTTAGCTTTTGATCTTTAATGAGTCTTTTAAACAAGTTCTTATATATCTATTCAAAGAAAATTTGATTAACTGAAATTCTCTTTATGTTGAACCAAGCCTGGTTAAACTTGAATTGTGTAAATTTTAGTCCAAGCACTAAAACAAAGTAACTTGCGGAACTAAGCTTGCAATATGGACCACAAAATCATTGAAGTGAGAACTTAACTAATTCATCTTTAAGAGTAACGAATTATTTTTTTTGTGTTGTTTTGTGGAGTAATGTTTTCGATAATTGTTGACGCCTATATAATATGTTGGTGAATTTTTTAGACAAAAACACTAGGTGGTTTCTTTGTATCTGTCCTAGCCTTGACGGACAGTGTTACCTATTGATGCATGTTGCTATATGTTGGGTGAATTTTTGAGACAATAACACCTTATCCTTTCTTTGCATTTGTTCTAGCCTTGGTGGACAAATTTATTTGGTACTGGTGGGAGGAGACAAGTATCATGTGGAATTAGTCGAGGGTGAACAAGCTGGTCTGGACCCAAGGTTATTTTTTTTTTTTCATCAAGTTTTAGGACTCGGGGTCCTTTTTATTGCATCAAAAAAAGTTCATGGACTCCAAGTCCATGATACAAATAAAGGAAAAAGAAACCAATATTTACACCCACTTCGGTCCAAAACGAGCTGAAATAACTCATTTAAAGTAGCGTTTTCTATTCGTTTCTCAGTTCCCTCTTCTTCATCTGCTACTTTCTGCTGCTGAGAAATGTCTTTTGAGTGCCATTTCAACTCCGACTTCCGTTTCCTTCAGATGTATCTCGTTGTAAGTAGCCCTTTTCTTTGCTTTATGTGTCTTCCTTCTCCTTCTCTGATTGGATGTTTTCTTTTATTTGCAATAGCAGTGGGGCGATCCAAGTCGTTCCCAGCCTTCTTCCTTCTGAGCTCATAGTTGTGTGCTAGTGTCGCCTTTCCACTCTGGTTCTTCGACCCTCGGCTTTTGCTGGTGAAAGTATTACTGTGAGATGTTGTGGCCTTTCTTTGTTTTCCTTTCATGTTTAGTTGTTGTGAATATTGTTTATTCTCCTTGTTCTCACCCTCATTGCTGGAATCTGGCTCTTTTCCATGTTTAGGATTTTCTTTCCCATGCTTGGTATTTGACTACCCAAGGTTATAAAAGAAAAAAGTTGGTGAATTTTGAGTACTCAGAAGGTCTGGCTGTGCAAAAAAGGATTTTGAGGATTCTAGATTAGAATTGTATGATAGTTTGTTCGTATATGGAGATGTTTTGTGTCCGTGTCTGTTAGACTTGCCATCTGCAATATGGAGCATAGTTATTATTTCTTGAGCTTTGTGATTGTGTATTACTAACAAAATTATATCATCCTGTGAAAACTACTGCATATGGTTGTCATCAGATTTGTATCCAGAGTGCTTACTTAGAGCCAGTGGTCCTTTTTGTAAGAAGAGGAGCTAACTTTTTCTTGAAGCTGCATCTACATTAGGAATTTTATCTGGAATTATCTTTTGCTACAATCCAAGCTTCGCTCTACTTGTTTTCTGTTTCCTCTTCTGATTGGTAAAGGTGCCTTGAGGAAACTGTTTTAAGGTACTTAAAAAATCACGACTCTCATATATGTCCACGTGACTCCCACTGCTCCTAATATGCTAATTCTGGGTGTTCTGCACTTCTAACTATTTTATGTGTTCCAACTATAACCTTTTGAAAGCTATAAGGTGAACAATCATGTAGACATTTGACCTCTGAATGTGAATCAAGTCTAGCTTTTGTTTTTTGGCAGGACTGTTGCATATTGGCTAATGGTTATTATTGCCAGACTGAACAAATTTCCAGTGTTCTTTGGTGTTCTATCATCATCATAGTTCTTTTTTTTCAATTTGTGTTTTGAACATTGGTATTGCTGATTTGTGTCTCTAGTCTTGGGTGGATATTTTCTTAAGAGTGCAAGGTTTCTCTTTCTGATTCATCTCAATTTATCATGAGACTCGTGCATTTGCTGATAGGACTTTTTGTCTCGCTTCCAGTTTTAGTTTTCTTAATCAACTGATGTGGTGAAAGACTCCGTTTGTTAGTGGGAATTTGTCATATTCCCCTTGTATTGTAATTGCATTCATGGTATTAACTTGTATATTCCAAATTTTCTGACTTCTTATCAGTGCCTTTTCAACTCCAGTCGTGGTGCAAGTACATTCTTAGTTAGGGAACTCTGCAGAAGTATTTCCTATATGTCACTTTGTTATGTTGGTTATTCTACGTATTCTATTCTCATCCTTACCATTCTCACAATAACTTGTTCAATCCTATATATACACACGCAATGATAGTTTATGTTTTCTTATCTACATATGCTTATTTTCTCTCAGACTAAAATAAACTGATGTTAGTGTGCACTGTTTCAGCTGCATATGCTACTTATTTTCTACCTCTTGGTATTCCTTTAGGTTTCTTTCGAGAGCCATTCATTCTCATCTCTTTGTGAATTTTCTACCTTTGACTTCCAAATTGAGATACAGTATTGATCTTTCAGTACAAGATTCATCCTTCTTCAGCTTGATCATTGCAATAAGTCAGCTCAAGTTTCATCTTCCTTATAATCCCAGTAACTGTGTTTGTTACATCCTCCAACATTCATGACAATACTGATGAAATCCAATTCATTGGATAACTTATTTTGGAATACGACTTTTCTTTTTCTTTTGAATTCTGCAATTTTTTGTCCCTGCAACAAACTTATGCTGATGTGCATAGGGGCTTTAATTACTGAAGCTAATCAGAAAAGGTCTGAATGTCCTCTCCCATGATCATATTGCAGAGTTTTCAGAATCTTATTTTGACCTTCCAACCATAGAAAAGAGAGGAAAATATTGTGCAGTGTGTTTTTGCTGCAAATGCAAGCATGTCTGAAAGCTGGAGTTCCCTGATTTTCGAGCAATATAAATATCTAACTGGGCTTGTAGGAAAGAAGTTCTAAAAGGTATTAGTGTCAAATTTGATTAGGGATATTGAATAATTATAAGTTAGTAAGAAATAGTTGCAATTTTTCTTTCTTTCGTCTCCCTCTTGTGGAAGAGGAAAGAACTTGTGACAGGACTAATAAGAGATAGAGAAGTTAGGAAGGAGGTAAATATAGAAGCTCTGTTTAAGTACCGGTAAGCCTTCTTGGTAGGGATGACCTGTAGGCTGTAGGCTGTAGGCTGTAGCTGATGTTTTTTTCCTGTCAATCCTTTTCTGCTCTGGCTTTTTGGCAAGGAAGAGTAGGTGCGTGTTCTTTAGTATTTGAAAAAACTGGATCTTGTAGCAGATTTCTTGTCAAATGCAGTGACTGATTTCTCTGGAATGGCAGAAGAGTAATGAAGGTTAAGTGCTGCTCAGGGGTTAAAGACTAATGGATAGTAGCTTCATTTGTGTTTGTTTATGCTCTTTATGATAACTTATGGTAAGTCTTCAGAGTAGATTGATCTTTTTTTCTGACTTAAATTTTTACTTTTTAATCTTTTTGAGATAAAACTTTTTAATTATGGTGCTATGGTTAGTTCAAGGTGTTAATTTCAATTGGTTAGCTGATTTAGTATGATCCATGAAGTTTTGTTGCTAAGGAAATATTTTGAATGCTACTCTGTGAACAAGTGTATAATGCCTTTTACCAACAGGGTAATATGTGAAGGTATCTGCCAAATTTATGACTACCTTGGAGATGTTTCATTTGAGTTGTGTCCACCAGTTTCTCTGGCATTGTTCACCATGATCTAACTCACCTAACAGCATAGTGCAGACAAAATGGAGGATCACTTCTTTGTGTTTCTATCTTGCTCATATTTATGTTTTTTCAGGTTCATGGTAACGTTGAGCAGTGGAGAAGTATGAGTTCTCCCTACAGGTTTAGTCTCAACAACTAGAGCATTGGCTTCACAAGTCAGAGCAATCATGTTTGTAACTGTGTTCCCTTTCACATATTGAATGGTCTAGGGCATGGTCCTTACTTATCCGTGCCATGGTTTGGACGGATGGTTCTTTTGATGACAATAGTGGGAGTGTCACTATCTCTGCTGTGTCACATTCTGTAGTTTGTATTGTTTTAAAAGGCTTACCAGGATATTTCTACACTCCCAAGGAAGGAGGAATAAGATTGTGGAATCATATGGTAAAGAAGTCTGGATTGAATTCATTTTTGCCTGCAGTTTTTGCTGGTCTACATATAGCTAGTTCTGAATAACATTACACTTGTGGGAGGACGATGAATGAGACTATTGATTGGTCCACTAAATAGGATGGCACTAATACAGAAGTGACTCCTCCCATCATTTGAAGGGCAGTAGGTTGCATATTAGACATGCAGAAAGTACCATCTACCGAGTAACTAATCTGCAAAACTTTGAAGAAGTGGCTGTGCTTCTAGTGTGAAAAACTGACATCATTTTCGAAACTTATCTGGGATTGGCACTGGGAGCTAGATATAAAACAACTCAAGTGTGGCAGCGAATAGTAGAATGAAAAGAAAGGCTAGGTACCGGCGGAGCAATATGTATATGGATGGTTGGTTGGCATTATTAACAATGTGTTTACAATATTCCTACATATCAGATGTCATTCTCTCCAATTTCCTAGCAAGATCTTGAAGCAGGTTGACAGAACTCGGAAGTGCGAAGGCAAAGTTGATCAATAGCAAGGGAACCCCGGGGGTAAGGAATCTGGCGATTCAGTAATCATCATGTAAGTGAAGCGTGTACTGGAAGACTGATTATCGGAGCAAAATATGAGAAACAAAGCGATGCAGGTGGGCAAACATCTCATTTCTCCATGTGGAAGTACATAACCAAAGGTATGAGAAGATTTCAAGTCTCAACACTTTGCCTCAAAGTAGGGAATTGGCAATACATTTGGTCAGGACACAGTATTTCTACAGGAGGAGTTTCCTGAGCTATCTTCCATTTGATAAGATTACCGCACAATTAGACAACGCAGAGAAGGAAACTCATGAAAAGTGGCCATGGAAATTAATACAGGAACTCAAATCTTCAACATCAGTTGCTGGTTTCTGTTTGTTATCCATTTTAGAAGAACCAGTGGAGAATTTCAGTAAAAGAGTTTGAGAATTCCATTAAGAGGATCAAGGATGGCACCAATTTACATTTTGTTGGTTTAATTGGAGAGGGAGAGAAATCACATATTGCAAAGATGCCTAATAGATCTTTATTTGTTGATGTAAACAAAGTTATGTTTGATAATCTTAGACCACAAGGGTCAATCTTCACGAGTGTTGCGTCCAAGCACACGCAAGTGCACGAGGTCATATAAGTAATGTATATAGGAAAGATTAATTCGTCTAATTCAAATTCTTATTTCACTATTCAAAATATCAAATAATTCTTGAGTTGTTGTTCTAAGATTAACTAAAAAACAATAGAAATTATAGTAAGCTTGTTATAAATATATTTGTATTATAGTGAATGTCTATTTTGTATGTTTCTTTGGAGAAAAATTAGAAACTTATCTTTCGGATCAAGCTATTTTTCCTATGCATAAAGGAGTTCTGTTCGTTCTATTTAATAAGATCTTCCTTCTCTAGAAAAAAATAATTCTCTTATAAATCGTAAATTTAGTGGAAAAAAATTAAAAACAATAATAATAATAATAATAATAATAATAATAATAATATATATATATATATATATATATATAAATTCTCTTGCATATCATAGATTTAACTTGTCATTCTGTATATCAACACTCGCCGTTGAGAAAATCTCCACATTAGTGATGGTATGATCAATATGCAATATCTTGTACTTCCCTCAGAAAGTTTTAATTAAAATAGAAAGGTGGAATCTTAATAAAAAAAATAAAGTACAAAAATCATATTCTTCTATTGAATTGTGTAAATCTAGAGGTGTTAAATGGGTGGGTTGAGATAAAATTGGAGATAGTAGAATGTGTTGAAATAGAACTTGGGTTGGGTCGTGACTCGTTCATGTTTACTTTGGGCTAAAATTCGGATTGGGTCGTGACCCACTTAATCTTAATAATTTTAACATATTTTTATTTAATTTTTATAACCACAATGTGAATTTCAACTCAAGAATTTTTTTTAAAAAATGTGAAAAATTGATGGATAAATCCTAAAAGATATAAAATAGATAGTAATTCATACCTTTAATATAGGAACATACATTATACCAATGCAAATAAAGAGTCTTAAAACGAATTGAAATTGGAGTTTAAATTGGGGTCAATTATCTTAAAATGGGTTAAAACTTGAATGAGTTGAAATTGAACCTAATTCAAATTAGAAAAAAAGGGAAAATACATTTAAAAAAAACCCCTGAACTTGGCACGAAAACTTACTTTAGTACTTAAACTACACGGGTGTTTATATACCCCCCTTAACATATTTGATGTGAATTATTTTCAACCCTCCGAACACCAGCCTCGTGCGCGTGTTGATACAGCTTGGAACGACACGTAATTCATCTTTTAACATTTTAAAAAAATAAAACTTGACCCTCCAACGGTAATATCCGACTCATTACGTATTTGAAGATCCATCTTCACTTTTAAAGAACCCTAATTTCCACTTCTCCCTCACCAACCCAATCATCCAAAAATGGTGACCTAATTCATTATTTTTTTTCTTGATTTTTCTCAAATCTTAGCTCTTCAAACCTAAAAGTTGAATCTTTGAAGGAATAATTTTCTTCAAAATGTAAGATTCAAACCTATTCTTCTTCATCTATTATTTTTGGAAATAGTCATTTTTGGAAAGTATAAGGAAATCTGGAAAATTTTAAGCAAGTTAAAGTGAGTTTTTGGTCAACTTCAAACAACGATAACTCCTAGCTTAGGATGAGTTAGGTGCAGTTCCAGATATGGTTAGAAAGCTCTTGAAATGATCTTTCCAACGCCGCCAAGATTGCGCGAATCCAAGTTTGTATGAGTGAGATACGCCTATTGGAAGTTGGGTTGTTCAAATAAGGAAATGTCCAATCAAAATTTTTGAAGGGTATTTCAGTCTTTTCCATATCCAATTAATTAAATCCGTTTTTAATAAAATAATTGGGGTAAAAAACTGAGTTAGTTCAGTTTACACTTTTGAGAAATAGAGTTGGGGCTTTTGGAGAAAGAACGCAAGAGAAAGGAGAAGAGGAAAAGCAAGATTTGCCAAGAACGATCGATTTTGGTTACGGATTCGCCAAGGAATTGACCCTACAAGGTATGTGAGTCTCTCATAGCATTGGGTTCATTCACCCACGTGCCAAACATGTTTAGTTCAGCGAAATTCGTCCTAAAAAAGTTTGAAAGTTGATGTTCTTGACATTAATTCTTGAATTTGAATGTTGTTCTTGATAGTAATATAATATATAATATACACTCTTATATATTTATCAGAAAATTTTTACTCTGCAAAATATTAACAATATATGGTACTCTTTTGTCCCTATTTACTTGTCCATTTGAATTGTCACACCTATTAAAAACAATTAATGCCATAATGAGTTTATCATTTTACCTCTATTAATTATGAAGTGGATGAAAAGTTCTATATTTTTCAAAGTAATTAGTCATTTAATTGAGGGTATAATAGGTAAAAAAAATTGTCCTTTCTTGATTTGTCAAAATGGACAAGTAATTAGGGACAAATATAAAAGGAAAAGTGGACAAGTAATTAGGGACAGAGAGAGTATAAAAAAACTCCTTAAGTTATTTCTGATTCGATTAATTTTCTAACTTATAATATGTTATCGAGCGGCCAATATTTGGTTGAAGGTATAACAAAAAAAGTATATTTAAATTGGGAAAATGGTCTGATATGCCCCTCAACTTTGTCATTTGGAGCTGATATGCCCCTCATTATGAAAGTGGCTCATATATACCCTTACCGTTATACAAACGGCTCACATATACCCCTACCGTTACAAAATGAGCTCACATATACCCTTCATTTAACGGAAGTGAAAAAATTAGTTTTAAATTTATATTTGACTTTTAATTTTCTTAAAAATTATTTAGGGGTATATATGATTCTTCTAGCAAAGTTCAAGGTATATTTTAATCTTTTTCATACATAAATTATTTTTTTGACTTCTTTTATTATAATTATTCGAGTTTCTTATTCTTATTTTATTTTTTTCTTTCATTCCTTAGTGTAAAGAAAAAAAATTCAAACTATTTTTTTTTTGGCTATATTATAATTTAAAACTATTTTTTTTTGTCTTATATTGTAATTTAATTTTTGTATTTGAAGAAAAAAATTTGGTCATCTATAATAAGTTTTACAAGAATATTAGTGAAACACAAATAAATTTGACCATCAAAATAATAAATCTAAATTGGTCATTGAAACAAAAAAAAAAAGTCAAAAAAAATATATATGTTTGAGGAGGATTAAATATACTCATATGGGATTATATTTTTTTAAAAAAAAATTAAAATTAATTTTTTTCATTTCCATTAGAGAAAAAGGGTATATGTGAGCCATTTGTATATATGTAGGGGTATATATGAGTCACTTTCATAATGAGGGGTATATCAGCTCTAAATAACAAAGTTGAGGGGTATATCAGACCCTTTTCCCTTTTAAATTTGAAGATGTAAAAAAAGTATTTGGATATTGCATGCACTTATATTATTATGACATAATAAATTTCACTTGAAAAAAATGTTAGTAAGATTTCGTGAATGAAAATAATTATTTGAAAATATTTCTTAAATATGTTTCTCAATATTTCACTAGTATTTTAAATAATGAAGTTTAGTATTTACAAATCAATGAATAAATCATTATTTACAAATTTTAAACTTCAATGACATTATTAAAACTAACTAATTTTAGTTAGTTAGTTAGAATGTTTGTTAGTGGAGTTGGTGAGCTGTCATTAAGTGGTCCTAGTTGAGTCTGTTAAGGGTTAGCTAATTGACAACTATATATAGTCGACTTGTATGCATTGTATTACAAATTCTAAGGATCAATAAAATGAATTCTCTCTTCTTCTTCTCAATACTTTGTATGCATAACATCTGCGTAGTACAATTTACGCGATATGAATGCTAGATAGAGCATAATTTGACATGATATCAGAGCGTCGATCATCGTTTTCGTTGTAGTTTTATTGTGAATTTTTTATTTGTTTTGAGAATCACCATGGTAGCTCCTGAAGAAACTGGATCTACAGAAGCACCTGTTGTTGTGGTGGATCATCATCATTTGTTGTTTCTTCAAGCTTCAGATATACTAGGCGCAGTCATAATTCCAATCAAACTTACAGGTCCGGAGAATTACACACTGTGAAGTCGATCGATAAAGCTTGCTCTTCGAGGAAAAGGCAAGCTAGGGTTCGTCGATGGAACATGCAAAACATCAATACAGGGGAGAGTTGGCTTATGGGAAAAGTGCAATGCAATTGTGCTTTCATGGATTGGTTGTACAGTAGCAGCTGAGTTAATGCTAACCATCATATATTCATCACATGCTAAGCAAGTTTGGATTGAGTTCAAGGAGCGTTTTGATCGATCGAATCTGACGCGAATTTATCATCTCTAGACTGAAATTACGACCTTAAGGCAAGGTATGGATCCTATAACTACTTACTATTCAAAATTGAAAGATGCATGGCATGAATTAGACATCATGGCACCATTACCTCACTGTGATTGTGGGGAATCACGACCTTACCTGGAGCATTTAAGATCTCAATGATTACTACAATTTTTTATAGGGTTGAATGAAAGTTATAGTCAAATTCGAAGCAGCATCCTAGCTAGGAACCCAATTATTTTAGTAAATGATGCCTATGCAATAGTATCACAAAAGGAGAGCCAAAGGACTTTAGGTGTTGTTGATGACATAAAGGAGGTACTAACACTACTAGCAGGGAAGTCACAGTCTTATAGGTTCAAGGAAGGAATTGGATACTTCAAATAGTCCCCAGAGATTTGATTTGTTTTGTGAGTATTCTGGATATAAAAACCATAAAAAGGACAACTGATATCGATTGGTTGGTTATCCTCTTGGTTTTCAGAGTAAAAAGAGGGACAATAACAATGATGGAGTAGGACATTTTAGACCTAATGGAGTAGGACATTCAAGGTGATGGATCCAACTCATTTGGAAACAATCAGAATCATACCACTGGATATAGGCCTCATGGTATAGTTCACCACAATTCAGGTGGCTATAGACCTCCTAGACCTGCTGCAAGGGGAGATTCATCAGGAATTAGGCCTCAAGCCAATACTTCTCACACAGCAGAGCCATCATCATCTAAGGGTCATTTCTTCAATGACCAGCAATATGATGAAATGCTGCAAATGCTAGGGAAGAAAGGCACACCTGAATACTCATCAAATCTAGCAGGTATCACTGCTTTACTATCTACTGTATTATAATTCTTACTTCACCTAAAAACTTACAAGATGATTGCAAAATTCAAGTTCCAACATGTGATAAATCCCAAATCAGCAGTGAAGGAGAGACACTAGTTATTCATCAAGAATTAGGCCTCAATCCAATGCTTCTCACACAGCAGAGTCATCATCATCTAAGGGTCATTTCTTCCGTGACTAGCTATATGATGAAATGTTGCAAATGCTAAGGAAGAAAGGCACACCTGAATACTCATCAAATCTAGTAGGTATCACTGCTTTACTATCTACTGCATTAGAACATGAGTGGATAATTAATACAGGTGTTACACACCACATCACTCTATTTAAGGAACTTCTTACTTCACCTAAAAGCTTACAAGATGATTGCAAAGTTCAAGTTCTAACAGGTGATAAATCCCAAATCAGTAGTGAAGGAGAGACACTAGTTATAAGAGATCAAGCTATACACAATGTGTTCCATATTCCTGAGTTTAAATTCAATTTACTCTCAGTTTCCAAAATAACCAAAGAATTGTCTTGTGCTATTATTTTTCTCCCTGATTTTTGCATCTTTAAAGCACTCTCCAATGGAAAGGTCATGTGGATTGGTAGGGAAAGAGAAGGTTTATACATACTGAAGGATTGCATACCAAGCACAATTAATACATCAGCTAACATTTCAGCTAAGATCACTAGCAGTGAAGAAGACACTCTATGTATTACAGGCTAGGACATCCCTCTGGTGCATCCATGCAACATATTGAATCACTTCCTAAGAAAATACACCCTCATGTTCATGACCAGTGTGATATTTGCTCATTAGCTAAACAACATAGACTTAAATTCCCTGTCCATTCTAGCAAGGCTATAGCCTCCTTTGATTTAGTTCACCTAGATGTCTGGGACCTATAAGAAGTCTACATATGACATGAAGCATTCATTTGTTACTTTGGTAGATGATCATAGAAGGTATACATGGGTTTGCTTGATTCAATCCAAAAGTGAAGTGTTTCATGTATTGAAAACCTTTTTGTCATTAATAAAGAACTAGTTTGGTGTGTCTGTTAAAATGTTTAGATTTGATAATGGTAGAGAGTTTGTTAACTCTCAATGTGATAATTTGTTTAAGTCTGAAGGTATCATTCATCAAACCAGTTGTGCCTACACTCCTCAACAAAATGAGACTGTGGAAAGGAAGCACAAACATATTTTAGAGGTGGCTAGAGCATTGAAGATTCTGGGGGAATGTGTGAGAACTGTTGTATATCTCATAAACAAACTACCCTCATTGGTATTGAATGGAAAATCACCATATGAAATGTTGTTTGGGAAGCAACCAAAGATTGATCAACTAAGAGTATTTGGAGGTCTTTGCTTTGCTAGTGTGCTTCCTAGAGGTGACAAATTTCAAGAGAGAGCTAGAAAGGCTGTCATGATAGGTTTTTGTGAGAATCAAAATGGGTACAGGTTGTATGAGTATAAAATTGGAATTCTTGTCAGTAGAGATGTGATATTCAAGGAGACAATATTTTCTTTTAAGGAAGGACCACATTGTGATACTGAAGATATGTTCACTGTCATCCCACTTGGAACTTCTAATGAGTTAGTTACTGAAAATGATTATACTCAAGAGAATATTCAAGTCCCTGATATAGTCCCTAATATAGCCACCCAAGAAATTGCAGCCATAGTTCAAAGAGATATGGAACTTGCAGATATAAATGACAATGAAAATCAATCAGAGTCACCTGTAGAGAACAGTGATTCATGCAGTTGGGCATCATGAGGAACAGATTCTGGGATTCAAGGAAGACCCCATAGAAATGTCAAACCTCCTATTTGGCTCAAGGATTATTTTACCCCTACCAAGTCTGCAACAAATTGTACATATCCTATTGCCAACTATATTGGATACTCACTGTCACGACCCAAGCCTAGGGCCTAGACGTGACATGATGGCGAATGAGGAACCCGAAGGAACCCCAAACAAGCCTCTCAAACTTGTCATCACACTTCATCGGTCGCGGAAGTACAATCAACATTAATTAACGGGAAATAGGGACTAAGGGCAAACTATTTCAAAATGACATCATA
>JAJOOR010001828.1:0-53288 GCA_036250505.1 Solanum acaule
AACAGTAAATAACAACTCAATTTGTTAAAGATATGCAATAACAAACTCAACTTTACTCATATATCAAAGTAATATAGTTTATGTGGGAGATTCTCTAATCGACAACCACCACTATGAGCCTAAGTGGTGACACAACGTCTTGCCCACGCTGCCAGAACTGTCCTATACTTTGCCGTCATATAGAACGTCTTAACTAAGTGGATCCACTAGTCTATGCTAAAAGCATCTTAATGAGTCATCTAAAAAGTATGATCATTTACTACCCATGATGGCTACATGGTTTATGGAGACTTGAGTTAATATGAACTCGCATCCCCATATCGATGCTCAATACTATTCCCAAAATATACTTAGCTCATATGTTTTTAAAACAAACTTCTTTCTTTGGTTTGAGATAATTACTCAAAACTTAGCTTAAAAACTCTCTTCGAATCGATGTTCCCTTTCTTTCTCAAATGTGAAAACATTTTAAACTCTTTGGGAATACATAGTCCCATATACTTCTTTGAAGAAATGAACTTCAAACTTTACTCTTTACTCTTTACTTAACTTGAACTTTAAGTCTTAAAACAAAGTTAAAAGCATTTGTAAAAGACTTCTTGAAAAGACTCTTAGAACTTCCTAGACTTGGCTCTTGACTTTCCTTGAATTTGAATTTATGGATTCAAGGTTATGATTCATGATTCTGGATGATTTCTAGGTGTTTAGAATTCATTTAGAGTAGTTAGAATCAATAGAAAGTGTTGAAACACTTTAGAAAGCCTTAAACGGACTCTATGACGAAAAACTGGTGAAAAACGATGATTTGGGCGCATCCCGAGAGCGCCGCACCAGCCTCAACTTTCTGGTACTCCTTTTGGGCGCACTACAAGCGTGCCGCCCCAGCCTCTCTGGCGCTATTGGGGCGCGATGCGCCTAGCCCTTCCTTATTGACATCTTCTATAACCTCTGGTCGTCTAAACCAATCTAGAAGATTCACGCCCCCTCCATCCTTCGGAGGTGGAAGAAAGGGTACTCACATTTTAATACATAGTAGGGCCCGACGAAAATCTCAACTCGTTTTCTTATCCTAAATCGATTATTTTTTATTCCTTTTCTCAAATTCACTTTAGATTCAGGTAGCCACGACATATACACAAAAAATAACTCAAACAACTCAAGGAATCAACACTTTAATATCGAGAAACTCCTTAATCTCAACTCATGTTCAAGAACGAAAGTAATTCAAGAACAACTATCAAGAACATTCAAATTCCAATCTTTTTAGAACAAATTCACGTTGAATCAAACATGCTTGGCACGTGGGTGAACAAACCCAATGTTATGAAAGTCTCACATACCTTGTAGGATTAATTCCTTGGCAAAATCCACAACCAAATTGCACGATCTTGGCGAATCTTGAGCTTTTCTTCTCCTTTCTCCTCTTTTCTCTTTTCTCCAAGCCCTAGCGTGAATTTCCAATTTTCTAAACTGACCAAATTCTGATTTGACCCTTAATGAATTCACTAAAACGAATTAAATTAATTGGGTAAGGAAAAGACCAAACTACCCTTCCAAAATCCGGATTGGACATTTCCTTATTTAAACAGTCCAACTTCAAATGGGCATATCTCACTCATACAAACTCAGAATCGCACAAACTCGGCAGCGTTGGAAAGATTTATCCAAGATCTTTCTTACGATATCTGGAACCACACCTAACTCATCCTGAGCTAGGAGTTATGATCGTTTGAAGTTGACCAAAAACTCAACTCAACATACTTAACAAACTTCCAGATTTTTTTTATATTCTTTCCAAAAATGGCTATTTCCAATTCTTTAACTTCTTCCTAGTTATTTCAATTTGTGGATGTTACATTAAGTTTTGCCACAATTCCTTATAAGTTGAAGCAAAATATTTTATATAGCTACAATATTTTGTTTCAAATAATTTATTGTGGCTAATTAAAAGGTTAATATTGCCACAATAATATTTATCGCATAGCAACAACATACGATCAGCTATAAATTTTTATCATACCAATAAAGTTGTAACTACTTAGACAATTACTGCCACCATTATTAATAATTATAGCAAAAATAAAGAAATAGCTTCATCAATTTGATTTTTGTGGCTAAGAAATTTTATGAATTTATAGATAGCTATGGAATTCAAAATTTTGTAGCTATTACGAGGTAATAGCTATCATTTTTGAATTCATAGCTCAAATTTCGTAGCTATAGCTATATTTTGTTGTAGTGAAATTGCATTATTTTTATATGAGGAAGATGTATTTATGGATGTATTTAGATAATTCATTCTTTAGATAATTAAAAGATTATTATTTAATTAGATACTATTAAATTAAAAATTTAATAGAGGGGGAAAATGGTAATTCATTTTCAGATAGGAGCTTTCCATCTTAAATAATATATGATTCAGCTTAGTTAAGAGAAACATAATGATGACTTATACTAATTTAATTGTATGTCGAGTGTGTAACAAAATATTTCCTCATGTTGTGCTACTAAATCATTTTGATCAAATTCATGAAAGAAAAAAGGTTATTTAATGAATATCAAATAAAGAACAACAGTACAAATCATACACTATATCAAAATTTAATTAAATAATAATATTTTAATTATGTAATGGTTGAATTTGAAATCCAATAGCTGCACTTTCATTCTTTATATGACATTATAAACTCCCTTACATTTTAAATGAAGTCCAGAAGTCAATTGATTAACTATTTTTTTCCCTTACTTTTCTCCTTTCATTCACTATATTTAAAGCCCACAACTCTCTCATATTAAACAAAAATGAAACTTTTTGGTAGTTTCTCCTTTCATTCACTATATTTTTATTATTTTTTCCTTTTGTGTTATATAACCATTAGAGTTGCAATAGTGATAGTGGTGTTACAAACATGAGCATTGATATGTTTTTATTTTATATGTCAGATTTCATGTTGACTTTTTTTTCAGTTGAATTCTCAAGTTACTTACTAATCAAAGTACCATATTCATGAAATTTTTACTTTTCTTATATAGTGTATGTAGTGATAACATGTTTCAAAAAATTTATGTGATTATGCAAAGTCTTATACTAAATCACTTGAAATACACATGCGTTGCACGTGTTCGAAAAGTAGTTTTATATAAAAGGACACTTAATGATAATTGTTTACTAGAACCATGTCGGAGTGTTTATATAAAAGGGCACTTAATGATATGAATTGTCTCCCTTAAAGAGAATGGATAAACAATCACGTCCGAAGTGTTTTTCGTTGTAAGGATGTTTTCAAGTAAACTAATAATAAAAAGAATGTTTTCCTTGCATAAGAAATGTGATTCGCTGATAGAATCAAAATGAATCACTTTCTTAAAAGAGAATGTAGAAACACTCTTGTTAGGATCGCTTCCCTTGTAAGGAAGTTTTTCACATAAACTAATAAATCAAAGATCATCTTCATCATATAATTAGAAAAAGCTGATTTTCCTCGATTTAGAATGAATTTCCATCCAAAAATAGAATGACTGATCAAACAAGAATGAATCATACTCTGTCCTAAAAGAGATAACAAAAAAATCTAATCAACACAAATATAAATTGGTCAACAAATAAATACTGAATATCAAACTATTATGATATGTAAACTAATATATGCGTGTATGATTTTACTATTTCGTTGTATTGCTAGCATATAACATCTTCTTACATGAACTTGATCAAAATGATAGAGTAGTGATTAAAGTATGAGGAAATATTTTTCCACAAACTCGATATGCAATTAAATTAATATAAGTCACAGTTATGTTTCTCTTAACCAAACTGAATCATATATTAATTAAAATGGGAAGCTTCTATCTTCAAAGTTGGATTACCACTTTGCCCTTCCAAACAATCTAAGTTTAATTAAATATCAAATTAAGTTTTGATTTAGTGGAGGGAGAATATGGTAATCCAACTTTGAAGATAGGAGTTTCCCACTTTAAATAATATATGATTTAGCTTAGTTAAGATAAACATAATGGTGACTTATACTAATTTAATTGCATGTCGAGTGTGTGGCAAAATATATCCTCATGTTGTGCCGCTACTCTATCATTTTGATCAAGTTCATGGAAGAAGAGGTTATATGCTAGCAATACAAGGAAATGGTAAAATCACACATGAACATATTAGTTTATATATTGTTTCTATTTGACATAATAATTTGATATTCATTATTTATTTGCCAACCAATTTATATTTGTTTTAAGTCGTTTTTTTTGTTACCTCTTTAGAACCGACTATGATTTATTCTTGTTCGATCAGAAAATCACCATCTTGATAGGAGGAAGAGGAACTTTGAATTTTTAGTTTGTTTGAAAACTTTCTTACAAGAGAAAACGCTCCTATCTAGGGTGTTTTTCGCTTCTATTTTTGGGTGACAATTCATTCTAAATCAAGGTAAATTACCTTTTCTATATGAAGAAAGATGTATTTATAAGCTTTTGGAGACTACACCTTCCTCGTATAAAAAAAAGGTAATTTGCCTCAATTTAGAATGAATTGCCACAAAAAATTAGCAGCAAGAAACACACTAGATAAGAGTGTTCTCTTGTAAGGAAGTTTTCAAACTTGAAAAATTCAAAGTTCTTCTGCCTCCTATCAAGACGTAATTTTTTAATCGAACAAGAATGAATCATAGTCGATCCTAAAAGGGGTATAAAAAAATCGACTTGGCATAAATATAAATTGGCCAACAAATAAATAATGAATATCAAATAATACTAATGTATAAACTAACATATTCATGTATGATTTTACAATTTCGTTGTATTGCTAGCATCTAACGTTTTCTTCCATTAACTTGATCAAAATGATAGAGTAGTGGCACAACATGAGAAAAAATTTCGCCACACACTCGACATGCAATTAAATTAGTATAAGCCACCATTATGTTTCTCCTAATTAAGCTGAATCATATATTATTTAAAGTGGGGATCTCCTATCTTTAAAATTGGATTACCATTTCGTCACTTCACTAAATCAAAATTTGATTAAATATCAAACTAAATAATAATATTTTATGTTTTTTATTTAGTGGAGGGAAAATGACAATCCAACTTTGAAGATAGGAGCTTCCCACTTTAAATAATATATGATTCAGCTTAGTTAAGAGAAATATAACGGTGGCTTATACTAATTTAATTGCATGTCGAGTGTGTGGCAAAATATTTTCTCATGTTGTACCACTACTCTATCATTTTGATCAAGTTCATGGAAGAAAATGTTATATACTAGCAATACAACAAAATGGTAAAATCACACATGAACATATCAATTTATATATTATTAGTAATATGTTAATTTGATAAAATCACTCCTTGATAGTAGGGAGAGGAACTTCGAATTTTTAGTTTGTTTGAAAACTTTCTTACAAGATAAAACGCTCCTCTCTAGGGTTCTCGCTTCTATTTTTGGGTGGCAATTCATTCTAAATCGAGACAAATTACCTTTTTTTTTATATGAGGAAGATGTATTTATAAGTTTTTGGAAACTAAGTACAAGACCCACTAACAAAGCCATTAGTACATCAAAAATTTGCTAAAACCTTTTTTTTTGGTTCACCCATGCGGTATTATACGCTTTTGGAAACTAATTTTAATTACAACTAGTACTCCATTACTCAGTAATACAAAAGTCTATAGTTATCAAAGATTATCATTCGACCATTTAGTTTACCCAAATAGTTATTACTTATCTTCATTTATACCTAAGTTGTGCGGACTCTTCACTTTTGATGCAACATTCATGTCGGATTTCCTACAAATACACTATTTTTGGAGATTCCAGCACGCACACATTGACATTTTTGATGTCTCAATGGATTATATGTCGGATTTATACTACTGTTTATTTTCTGATGTCTCAATTTTGTGTCTTAATATTGTTTCAGAAGCAGTGGAAATTAAACATCTTCTTGCTATATACTAGAATATATGTCAACCTACTGACTATATATACATCTCTGAATACCAAATGGTTCAATCTACTGACTAGAAAGAATTAAGAAGCAAGTCTGAAAGGTGGTTCTTAAGAAGAATAATGTTAGTCTGTTAATTTAGTAAAGGAGAAATATGCTTTCAGAATCATAAGGAATTAAGGAAAGTTATAGATAGGCAGAATATCAATCATCAAGAGAATGAGTAGACACCATGTAGAAACTAGTAACATGAATTGAAGAATAAGATACTAGGTAAATACGAAATATTACTACCCGATACAAAGACGAATTGAGTTAAAGAACAAGATCCCAAATTGTGCACTACTATAAACATCAGCTATTGTTGGCAAATGCAGTTTAAAAATCCAATCTTTAGACTGGCCCAATACTTCCTGGGCTATTGCTGCAAGATTAAGAGAACTGAGCAGGGAATTTTAGAGAATGGGGAAGATCGATGAGACTAGGCCTCTACCTCTCTCACAACACCCACAAGAGAATGAGTAAACATCATGTAACCATGAGTAGCACACCAAATCTACTCGAGTAATTATCTACAGAAAGAATACTTACCCCAATCTCCTTGGCCGCCTCAATTACATAACTTCCATCTTTTCTCTTATGAGTCTCAGTCCATATTCTGCCTCAATCAACAGGTTTCTCCCTTTGCCATCTGAAAATTTTAAATTGTAAAACATTAGTAATTAATTGACAACATACCTATCAAAGCACATCATTTTTATACTGGTTTTGCTTCGGCATCTATGCAAACATATTAAATAAGTTGTAAATTTGCACATATATAGCCAATTACTTATTAGTTAAACATACTATCAAGGCAAGAACGAGTATTGCTCGTAGAGACTAGACACCTGCAGCTTTCTTCCTACTAGCATTACTTTTCAGCTTCACTTTAAATCTTTTTTTCCCATTTACCATCTTCTTGCTACACTTGTCTCTCTTTGGACAAGAAAATGTTTCCCCAAATTAGCACACAACATCTTCTGAAAAATTAAACTAAATCACAACATTGCTTTGAACTAGTAATTCATAAGGTCTTTAGACCCTACCTATAAAAGCAATGGATTTTTTTATCATCTTCACCAAATTTAGCATAGACAATACATACATACAACAAATAGATGCACAAATCCAACACAGAATTCACAACTCTATCTTGTGATGTCATCAACTTCCTCACCACACTCTGCATAGTGGATGCATTCACCATCTCCTCGTGTTTCTCCCACTCCCTCATAATCAGGCCTACTCTTAACATGTCTGTTACCAAGAAACCAGTCATTGGTTGATCAGAGTGCGTAAGCCAAACAGCTATAGGCACTCCCATAGTAATACTCTTAATGACAGAATTCCATCCACAATGACTCATCACTCATGAACTCATCCACAAACACTCATCACTTTTCTAGCTTCCTAACTAACATTACTAGTTTTAGCAGTGAGAAACTAATTAAAGCATAAAGGAACCAAGAAACACTGATATATTAAATGCATTAAATCACTACCAAAAAAGTTCCATTGTTGACGCTGAACCATATTTTCTATGTCTGCAAATGATCAGTTCCCAAAAGTGTAGAATTCTATGAGCAAGTTTATAACAACTTAACAACTACAATGAGTCCAAACTAAAAAACATACATATATCTTAACTACAGACCAAAAACAATGTAAGATCAAATAGAATAATGGAAACTGATTTACCTTAAATATTCACTCAATGAATGGCATCATGACTTGCAGACAATTGAGTACCACATATCGATGTGCTTGACGTTTCATCAAAGGTGACAACTCAAATGTTTCAGCTCCTACTCCTTTACCAACTGGTGGGAAAATACTACATGAATTTGTCGAGCCTCTGTCCTCAGGATAATCATTAACACGGCGTGGTCTATTAATTCGTGTCTCAATCCCTATAAGAAATTAGGAAAAAAAAGGTAAGTGCCTCTTGTGCAATCTTCTGGTTGTGACATATTTCGCACAAATGACTTCAAGTATCTTAAATACCTAATCAAAAGATGAATAATCAGTGAATAGATACAATTTCATATCTTTGACTTAAAGAATAAATTTCAGTAAAAAATAAGAAGAAATTTTAGTTACCTTTCCACAGAATACATCCACCGATACTGCATTGGACCCCCAAGTTTTGCTTCAGCGACTAGATGACAAGTCAATGAACCATGATTGTAAAGAATATGGGACAAAATAATATTTCTAAGTGGGTGATAGTGTGAGAGACTTAAATTTTTTGCACATAGTTGTCGAAACAATGAACTTAACTCCATTAGCACGGCAGTCACCTTATCAGGCAAAATTTTACGTATTGCAATTGGTAACAAGTGTTGCATGAGAATGTGAAAATCATGACTATTCATTCCAAAGAGTTTTCGTTGTTTTAAGTCAATACAACTCGAAATGTTGCTTGCACATCCATCAGGCAATTTGGCATTCTTTAATGTCCGCAGAAATACATCATTTTTAAAACCATTTTTCTTTAAATTTAGAATAGTAAACAAAGATGGACGATAATTTCCATTCTCATCTGGCCAAACTTCGTGTCTTATACCCATTTCTTTAAGATCATTTCGAGCTTGAGGATTGTCTTTTGATTTTTCAGAATCACTAAGCAAAGTGTATATCACATTCTCAAACACGTTTTTCTCAATGTGCATAACATCTAGATTATAACGCAACAAATTAGATTTCCAGTAAGGAAGGTCAAAGATATGCTTCTCTTTCTCCATTGTCTCGATTCATCTTCAATAAGAGTTTCCCCCTAGCTCTTTTGCGCTTATTATTCAACTCGAATTCTTTTCCAAAATTAACAGGAATGCCCTCCATTTGTCTCAAGATGTTAAATCGTGATAATGTAATTGGTGGCTCCAGTTGCTTGATTTTTCCATTAAAACAAAGGCGTTGTAATCTGAATCGATGGCCGCTTTCAAGAAAACGACGATGACCCATAAAACAACATTTTCTACTATGCTTCAACCTATAAGAATCTGTAGCAAAGTTACATGTGAGGCAAGCAAATTGAGTGTATGTGTTCCATCCAGATAAGTTACCAAGCCCGAGAAAGTCACTAATTGTCCACATTAAAGTTACTCTCATTTTAAATGTTTCATTTTTTGAAGAATCTAATGTATTCACTCCATCATACCACAATTCCCTCAACTCTTGGATAAGAGGTTGTAAATAGACGTCCATGTCATTTCCTGGCATTTTTTCCCTAGAATGATCATTGAGAGAATACATGAAGATTGTTTCATGCATTCTAAAGGAGGAAAGTTGTATGGAATAAGAATCACTGGTCAAATACTATACTATAGGTTGTTGACATTGCTCCAAAAGGATTAAAACCATCACTGGCTAGACCTAGTCATACATTCCGAGGATCTGTAGCAAATTCAGGATGAAACAAGTTAAACTTTTTCCAAGCCTCAAAATCCCTAGGATGCCTCGTCAATCCATTTTGGTTACCCCCTAAATAATGCCATCTCATAGACTCTGCAGTTTTCGCGCACATAAACAGCCTTGGTTTTAGTGGAAAGTAGCGCAAAATCTTTGCATGTTGCTTTTTTTTATTATTATCTTTCCACCTAGATGTCTTACATTTTTTGCATTCTTTCAAGCCTTCGTCTCAATATAACATACAGTCATTTGGGCAAGCATGTATCTTGGTATTAAGACCAAGTTTATTGATGGTTTTCTTGGCCTCATAAAATGAAATTGGAATCTTGGCATCTTCAAAGGCATCTTTTAACAATTCTAATATCATACCCATTGCTTTGTCAGTCATCCGGCACAAACATTTTATGTTATACAATTTGATTAGAAAGGACAATTTAGAATACTTCGTACACTGTACCCTTAATATAATGGTTGCTTGCCATCTTTGATCAATTCATAGAACTTTGTATATTCTTCATTATGCCTACCATTATGATCTTCATTAACTGTGTCTTCTCCATTTATAGGCTCACAAGACACATTAGGTTCATTGCTACTCCTTCCAGTAAAACCAAAATCATTATTAATCATGGACTCAATTGGATTATGGGGCTGCAACGTATCTTCTACGACACATGTTCTCTAAAATATTTGTGTTATAGTTGCATTTGATTCTTCACCATGTAAATACCAAAATTTGTAATTATCTGAAAAAGGCTTTAAAATTAGGTGCTCTTGAACTACACCTCCTTTTTGCCACTTACTGAAACAACATCTCAAACATGGACATTTAATTACATATCCATCAATAGATCCATGCTCAAAGGCAAAATCTAGAAACTTTCTTACCCTATCTACATAATCAAGAGTGTTTTGTGGTTTGCCAATCCAAGATTTATCAATTGATATAGCTAGAAAGGACAACATAACAATTCAACTTGAAGTTAAATGATATAAGAATATTAAAATAAAAACAAAAACAACAAGTATCTGTATGATAGTAACTATATACATTAATTGTGAATCAATAATATAAAGTAATTCTATGCAAATAAAAAGTAAATTTTGTTGTCAATTACTGAACATTTACAACCAAGTAAATCAACAAGCTTATGACATGCAAAACTAAAAGCACTAGCTTACATAACTATACAGTGAACTAATAATCATAATAGCAAGTTATGTCTCCATATTCATTAAGTTATTTGCAAATCTGAAAATTAAAGTAAATAATTTACAAAGATAATTTCACATGTGAATCAACATCAATCCAAGAGTATCATATATCTTATTTCTACCTTCCCAAATATGAGTCTCCAAAAAAACAGGGATGATGGTAGATAAGTTTAAACAATAACACTTCTTCATCATTAGATCATCATTACATTAATCACAAAAAATAAAAAGACGTTGATCTCAATAATAAAATATACCTGTCAAAGAATTCATATCAATGTTGATTCTAGTCCTCACCAATAATTTTTGATGCCTCAACAACCTATCAAGCCCATATATGAAAATTAGGTTAATAGCAGTAGTAACTCACTATAGAGCATTATAACAAATTTTAACTAATTCACCAACAAAAGAAAAGTGAAATTTCCAAATCTCTTGCGAAATTCAAAAGTGAGATATCTCCTTTGTTCTTATCCACAAAATAAAAATCTCTAAGAACCAGAGCTAATAGGACAAATAAAAACTAATTAAGGTTTTACTCTATAACAAGCAAAAATCTAAAAACCACAATACTATTTATTTCTATTTAAGGCAAAACCAAAGCTAATTTATATCATGCAAAATCACAAACCCTACATGGATGATAACAACAAATCTCTACAAATTAACAACAGATACATTTAAGTTAAGAACATGCATGAACAAATAGATAATGCATAGATTCAGGAAAAAAAATCAGAAAACTGGGAGCTTAACCTTTAAAAAAACTTATTGAAAGCTTACATAGAAAAGATTACAGTGAATTAGAACTATTTAAAGTGAAAAGTTTACAAATAAACTTACGGATTTAGAGCTTACCATAAATGGAGAAGCTTGATTTGTGAGAATCTTATTGATTGAATTGAGAGCTTACCGTAAATGGAGAAGCTTGATTTGTGAGAATCTTACTGATTGAGAGTTTATCATGAATGGATGAATCTCTCAATTCAAAGAAAATTGAGAGATTTAGGGTTATGGGTTTCTTTGTATTTTAGGAGATTTTGTATTTCTTTACATTTGTGATAGCTTTTTACCTTTATTTAGAAGTGGGACTTTTAAAGGACGAGCAAGGGCAAATAGGTAATTTTACTATAAGTTTTAGGGATCTGTAACTTAACTTTTTGTTTGTTGTGTATCGACGTTTTACCTCTTCATCGTTTACATCAACAGTCTCCATGCTCTGAGACTCTTCTCCGGTCTAGAGTCTGCCATATTTAAAGTGTTGATGTATTGATTGGCTACAGTAAAAGTTTTTCTTCCTCTGTTCCCCAATTTCCCTTCCTAATGTGTCCAACACTTGAGAAAGGACCTATAATGGCGGTTATTTTCATTCTTCTTTGGATATTTAGGTCTGCATATCATTAACTGTAAGGGTAATTTGATTCTTATCTTGAAAGTTGTGTCCCTTTGATTGTTTTAGGTGTAAATGAAATTTAATATTATATTTTGTAGTGACAGAAGCAATTGGATGATCTAGCTATAGAATAGATTGATATGACCCAATTAGTTTTCACAAAGTTAAAAGCAACAGGATACTGTACCTCTTTTTGTACTTATATATTATTTGTTTTCCAAAAATTCCTTTGAAGTGTTGATCAAGTTTTGGCGGCTTGATTTTTCTATCGCTTCATTTTTTACCGCTCCTCTTTCCTTCCGGGTTACCCCTTTTTTTCCAGATCCAATTAGCTTAAGATTTTGGCTCTGCAAAATCAATGCGGTCAGTGAAAGAATTTTGCCAAGAAAACAAATTACACTATTTCAAAGCTTTCTACCAAAAAGTTTATCGATTTCATAGGTAAATTTCAAATTCCAACTTCAAAAGACGGCACCAAACAATTTTTAGCTACCAACAGACAACATTAGAGTCTCGAAATGCCTACCGACTGATATTTTAGTTAACAACCACATACTCCTATTTCCTTTCCAACTACGTACACTGCTCGAGCTTCCATTTGTTTACTCTTTGTGCGAGTTGAGAAACAACAAAATCTCTTTCTTCAATGAAATCAAATAGCAGATTGTCTTTATGGATAGAAATGGAGATTGAGAAATTAATGATATTGCAAGTAAAATGAAGTTGAAAAGCATGATCTGTTTACAGTCAGACCAAAACTTTGAAAAAACAAAGTGATGACAAAAGATAAACCAAATGAGACCCGTTAACTGTTGAATTTGGAACTATGTAACAGTATGTGCAGTTGGCCATCCATAAGTAGGGGTAACGTTGTGCACGTACATTATCCTCTGATTGAACAAAAAGAAACTTTCCTTTTTGTTCATTAGCATATATACATACAAGCACTTTGGTCGAGAACCTCCATAGATTAGAACACTCTTAAAATATTTTATTCTTGATATTACTCTACCATCGAAAGGATCACTTGACGAGACATCTCTTGCAGCAGCAAGGGAAGTTGTTTGACTATCCACAGAGAGACCAACATATTGTGTGTGAAATAAGCGGCATCTTCGCACAGATAAAGAAGGAGCCTACTTCGGATATATATAATGAAATAAATGTGAATGCCAGGATTGTCAACACACTTTCTCAATTCCTAAATGTAGATAAAGTTTCATTTCGTTATGTTGGATGATTGAATAGCCAACAAACAATTAAAGACTATAGAGAGGATATTAATGAAAAATGATTTTGTCTTATGTTATCTGGTTTTTTATATAAATTGATTTCGTCTTTAAAATATTATCTTAATGGTGAAGGAAAAGAGAGAAATTAACATGGATGCACTTTTAAGAATAATGCAGAAACCCATGAAACAAATAACATAAAAGATGGGTCCGATAATAAACTTCAAGTAGAAAGTTCACAGAAATTATAAGTTTACTTGAAGTAGAAAGTTCAAAAATGAGTCTTATTCCGACTCATTTTTGACTTGCACATATCCGACTCGACAGCCTGTTGCCACTTCTATTTGAACTCATTAACTTCAAATCCTCGCTCAGTCTCAGTTAGTAACGTTGACAACTAAACGGAACAGTACTGAAATAAGCTTATTTTTCTGAATTTAATTCTTGAGTCATTCCTCATTAATTATCCTTTTGCAAAAGTTAGATTGAAATCCTCCCATACTTAGGCTTCCATTTCTCTAATTACACCAGACCCCTCAAATATGTGGACTGATGTTAACAACTTAACATTCTTAATGTTCTAAATATAATTTAATGAAAATATGGAGTGAATAAAGGTGCATTAAGAAGTAATAGAGGGTTAAGTAATGTAGGATCTCAACCCACAAAAACTAAATTTTTTGTTGAAACACAAAATATAACTTTGTTTTTGTTTAGACGTATATATTTTTAAAAAGGTTACCTTTTGAGAAAATGGCAAAATGCCCCACAATGTATGTTTGAATTCTTAACTATCCATTTTAATTTTACCAGGTTTTATCATCTCTTGTACTGTTTAAAACTGAAATGATTATCTCCCTAAATGCTTAGTTGGCATAGTGAGTGTATTTCACTCTGAGAGAGTGGACTCATTAAAAATGTTCATTATAATTAGGATTGAGAATATTTATATTGATTTTACTTTTTAGCTAGCATGATTTTGACTATTAAATGTATCTTAATGGATATGGACTCATTAACAATCGTTTCATTATAATTAAAATAATTTCAGTGTAATTTATATTTAAGTTATTAGATCTCCTATTTGTAGTAGAATTTATTAGGCGAGAGGAGTTCATATTAGAAAACAATGGATATTTCTTTTTTTTTTTTTTTTATATATCTCG
Source organism: Solanum acaule (assembly GCA_036250505.1). Taxonomy (NCBI): domain Eukaryota; kingdom Viridiplantae; phylum Streptophyta; class Magnoliopsida; order Solanales; family Solanaceae; genus Solanum; species Solanum acaule. Next base: position 14,414 of record JAJOOR010001828.1, read on the forward strand.
GAAAAAAAGTAAATTTTGTTTAAAATTCTATTTTTGATTGTGATGTCTTTATTTATTAAAATAGACAACAAATATTTGGTATAATTAGATTTGAAGAAATAATTTATGATTCCAAGAAGTTTTTTTTTTTTTTTATTATTATTATTAGCCATCCAGCTCCATTTGAATTGAAAGTGAGTGATGGTTACCATCCGAGCAACTTCCTCTCGTCACAATTTCAAAAAGTAATATTTGTTTTAAACTTTATTTTTAACTTTGATTTTTTTTATTAAAATAGCCAATCAAAATACAGTAGAATTAGACTAAAGGGTATGTAAGTCTATCAATATTTTTATCGCTAAATATTGATATTCATGTTTTTATAATAATATATAAATATATAGGTAAATAGATATTGATTAAAGAAGAGTGGTTACTGAGTTTTAAGAGGTATTTTTATAATTTAACTTTAAAGTTAAGAATTTCATATTTTAAAAATAATATAAATATAGATATGGGTTTTTAGTTGGGGTATTATAATATTTTAACATTCAAGTTAGAGGGTGTTTTAAGTTGTTGGTATTATAGTAATTAACATTCAAGTTAGAAAGTTCATACTTTTAAGGTAATACAAATATAGATATAGATAAAACTAAGAATTAATTATGGTTAATGAGATGTTAGTCACGTGTATGAAATACATTGCCTAGGATGTTATTGTGAAAACGTTACTATTAATATAAAGATTTGAGTTATTTAATTCAAAGTTCCGGAGTATTCTTTGACCAAAGGTAGATAGTTTTTCTTTCTGTCTTCATTTTTTATATATATTTTTAAGTGAAAATAAGATCATACAATTTGGGGGCCTAAAGCAATTGTTCACTAGCTTCACCCTCGAGCCACCCTAGTATTGTCTTATCCTTTGTTTGGTAACCAATCTTGAATAAGTTATATTAAGATTAGTACTTATTACCATGATAAGTTTGTCACGCCCCAAGCCTACACCCTGAACGTGGCAGGCACCCGAAGACCATTGCTGGCTCCCAAACAAACCCTTGGCCTGACTTTCTTAACTCAGCGGAAACTTAACTCAACAACATAACTCAAAGCAATGCAAGGACATACAACAACTTAACTGAAAACATCTGGCCAAAAAGGCAACTTGAGTCCCAAAATAGAATATTATATATATACATAGATGAGAGACTCAAAACTAACTAATTGACTGTTTATGAAGCCTCTATAATACTGAGATGGATGTTGGGACAGACCCCGCAACATCCTAATAAAACAAAACTAAGAGAATAAAACAACCGAGTCCTCCGGAAAGCAAGGAGGCTCACCACTGACTCTAGAGTGCTCAACTGGATCAACGGCGTGTTGGATGCTGATCCTGGGTACCTGCGTCTGGATCATAATAAGATGCAGGCCAACTGGCATGAGTACATGGAATGTACGAGTATGCGAGCTAGAAAGCTAAACCACAACTTAAGCTTGAAAAGAGTACAAGAGAACACTTACATTGGCTCTGTACGACTCATGAATCACTGAACTCAATATATAAAGCAATAAGACACATGCAATATATAAAACTTGTAAAACAGTGTAAACAACTTAGCTTGTAAATGATAAAACAATAACAAACTCAACTTTACTTATATAAAAGTAATATAGCTCTTGTGGGAGATTCTTTAACCGACAACCACCACTATGAGCCCTAGTGGTGATACAACGTTTTACCTCACGTTGCCTAAGGACCATCCTATACCTTGTCGTGATATAGGACCTTACTTTACTTAGTGGATCCACTAGCTTAATCTTACGTGATCATCTAAAAAGAATGATCCGTCAAATCCCGTGTTGGCTCATGGTTCTTATGGAGAGTTGAGTTAATATGAACTCATGTCCCCAATTCGGTGCTCAATACTACTCCCAAAAATACTTTGGCTCATGCTTTTAAAACAACTTGTTTCTTTAGTTTGAGATAATTACTCAAAGCTTAGCCCAAAGGTTCTTTTGGAAAACATAGTTCCTTTCTTACTTAAATGTAAAAACATTTATAAACTTATTTGGGAATACTTAGTTCCCTATTAACTTTTGAGAAATGAACTCAACTCTATACTCTTTACTCAACTTGAAACTCTATACCCTTTACTCAACTTGAAACTCTATACCCTTTTCTCAACTTGAAACTTGAGCCTTAAAATAAGGTAAAATGTTCAATAAAGACTCTTGAAAGAAAGAAAATAAAAACTTTAAAGACTTGCTTCTTAACTTTTAAACTTAACTCTAACTTCACTTGACTTGGATCCTAACTTTCCTCGAATTGGATTATGAATTCAAGGTGTATGATCACACATTTATGGATGAGTTTGGGATGTTAAGATGTACCTTAAAGTATTGGAAACAACTATAAAACATAGGTACTTTACCAAGGAACATGTATGAAAAAGTGGGGAATGAAAGGTAAAGGGAAGGATTGGCATCCTTGGCGCTCTAAGAGGCGCGGGGCGCCAGCCCTCAACTTCAGAGGGGCCTGGGGCCTACTGGGCGTTCAGCCAGGTGCTCTGCCCCAAGGGGAAAGTTCAGCATCCCTTTTTGGGGTGAGCTGGCTAGCGCGACAGCCCAGCCCTTTTCCCCAAAAAATCCGACTTTTTCCTCTTGTTTCTTCCAACTCTAAACCCTCTTAACCTCAAAGGTTCCAGCAACAAATACTTAGAATCATAAAGACCCTTAATATACAATAGATTCAACTCAAAATCACAACCAAATCATGTCCCAAATCAACAAGGAACTTCAACACCACAATCAACAACACAACCAACAACTTCAACAACACAACCAATCTTTTCTTGAAAATAAAACGAGTTTGGAGTGTGGGGGGAAGAACCAGCCCAACACTATAATCTCACATACAAGAGATTCAACTAAAAAACACAACAAAATCATGTCTCAAATCAACAAGTGACTTCAACACCACAATCAACAACACAACCAACAACTTCAACAACAAAACCAATCTTTTCTTGAAAATAAAACGAGTTTGGAGTGTGGGGGAAAGGACCAACCCCAACACTATGAACTGACATACCTAGTAGGGATCACCCCCGACGATATCCACGACGATCCTTGACGAAGCCTTGCTTCTTCTTCTCTTTTCTCCTCTTCTCTCAAGAACCCTAACTCTCACTCTTTTAAAATGGGACAAACTGATCTAAAAAATCAGTCTAACATAACAATATAACCAAAAGAATTAGTTAGGAAAAAGACCAAAATACCCTTAAAATTTCCGGATGGATTTCTCTGCCAACTGCCCAACTTCCAAAGGGCATAACTCCCTCATACGAACTCAAAATCGAGAAAACTTGGTGGTGTTGGAAAGATCATTCCACAAGCTTCGCAAACATAACTGGAACTACTCCTAACTCATCCTGAGCTGGGAGTTATGACTGCTCAAAGTTGGCCAAAACTCATCTTTTTCCCACACTTAACCAAATTTCCAGATTTTTAATTCCTTCCAAAAATGACTATTTTCGATTTCTAGCTTCTCTATAGTTATTTCAAATTGTCGAATGTTACAAAGTTATTTCTACCAAAGGGTAGAATAATAACAAAAGGATTATTTATTCCAAAATAAAACAATGAAACCACTGTTGGGCTAGCAGAAAATCCAAGTTTATCGAAAATTTGGTCTAAAATTTCTCTAAGACACTAGTTTTTAATGATTACATCGGCAATAATCCAACAAAAGAATGATTGAAATACCCATCAGATCTCTCAAATCATTTTTCTACTAAATAGGGTGGGAGGAATATTCGTAAATAAACAACTTTTTAGAATCATTTGAGTTTTCTTCTCTCTTATTCTATAATAAAAGTTATGACAGACTAGACAAAACTTTCCAAAGATGTTATTGCTCAGATTGCAAATCGTGTTAAAGTGATTGAAGATATTATTTCTTTTGGTGCAGTTTGTACCTCTTGGCGAATTGCTGCTACAAAGGAAAATTTTGATGTGTTTTCTCCCCAAGTTCCTTTGCTTATGTTGCAGGGTGTCAATCACAAGGAATATTATCAAAGTATTTATTCTCTTTCCAAGAAGAAAGTTTCACCCAAATTTCTCCCGCAAGTTATAGGGTCAGAGAATGTACCAATTATAGAGGGATGGTTCTACACCATGGAATGGGATACGGGGGAGATAAATCTGTTGCACCCTTTTTCTCATAAAAAAAATACTCCTTCCCTCCCAAAAAACCTTACTGACTTTCCATGATCGTGTTGCTTTCGAAAGTAATCATTGAGGCTGAATAGACATTATGAATACCTAATTTTTGACGTGTTTATTTTACTCCTACAATATATAGTAAGGTCTTTTCTTATATTTTTGTTTTGTATTTTGGGTTGTTTGTCTTTGTTTATATTGTTTTTTTAATTGGCCCAAATGACCCATTTTTTTTATTGAATTAGGTTGATTTAGACCAAATTCTGATGGCCCAATCAATTTTGACCCGGTCCAATAGAAATGGTCAAGATTAAATCTCAACCATCCATGATATTTTGATCCAAGGGCTCCTATGGGATCCTACAAAAAAAAATACAAAAAAAACTCCCAAAAATCAGAATTTGGCTTCTTCTTTTTTCTCCCCTTGCTACCACCATCCCCGTCGGCCGGCCGACGCCACTGCAGCCGGCACCGTTTCATCGAAAAAATCTCCAAAAATTTGCCATCTCTTCCTTTCATCCTCCTCTACACAAATCCGCAAACCATTCATTCACATCTATAGCCGAAGTTTCGGTCATCCCCGTCCTATATCCTTTACATAAAAGTATAAAGATCTTTAAGGGCTATCCTTTGATGTAAATTTTGTGTCCAAAATCCGACAAAAAAAATTTCAGCGGAGTTTTCCGGCGACCTCCATTCATCCGAAAATTTATGTCAATCATTTCCCCCTCTCATCCTCTATCCAAATCTGTCATTTGCACATTTTTTTAAAACTATATAAGTCGTTTTGGTGTCGGATTTGTATTGTTTTGTTAGTATTCTTCAAGTTTTATCATGTTGAAGTTGTTGCTTGAGTTTATTTATTATTATTTTTTATTATTTTTCTTTTTTTGAATATCGTTTTTATTTTTTATTTTCTGCCTTATTTGTTGTATTTGATCTTCAAAATAGTTGAGATTTTGTGTTAATGGCCTGATTTTTATTTTATTTTTTGGGTCTTGATCTACTGGGTCTACATTTTGGGCCTATTTTAAATTTTTAGATGGCTCATTTAGCTATTATTCAATTAATGAATAAAAGAAATGGGTCATCTAAAATGACATTTTGGGCCTATTCTAAATTTTCAGATGACCCATTTAGCTATTATTCAATTAATGAATTAAAGAAATAGGTCATCTAAAAAGGCAATGCAGTCTTTTAATTAATTTTATCTTGGAAAAAGAAAAAGAAAAAAAGAAAAGATGAAATTCCATTGATCATCTTGGGTGGCACCTTGGGAAAACAAAGAGTCCAATGCATGCATTGGCTCTTAAGTTTTCAAGAAGAGTGGGGGGTTTAATGCTCAACACCTATTTAAACCCCATTCTTCTTTCATTTCAGAGAACAAAAAAAAAGAACAAGAACAAAAAATTAGAAGAGGGAAAATCATAAGAATAGAGAAAAAAAAAAAGTCATCTTCTAAAAATATATTTCATCTTTTGTGGTCTTTGAGAATTCAATTAAGCTTTGCTTTCATCATTGTTTTGCCATCATCTCTTTAGGTATATCTCTTTTCCTACATTTTGCAATGTAACTTCAAAAAATAATGAAACATGTTTATATTTTTGGTTAAATTATTATGTTTAGTTTATTTGAATTGGTTAAATATGTTATGATACTTAATATGATTATGCTTTGTTGTTATCGTATATTTGTGTTCTATTATTAAACTAGATGTTAATTCTATCTTTATCATTATGAAATTGATACATAACTTTATTAGAATTAGTTGAATTATGTTTTTTTGTTATTATATATTTGTGTTCTATTATTAAATTAGGTGTTAATTCTATCTTTATCATTATGAAGTTGATACATAATCCATGCTCTTTTTTTTTTGCTAAAAAAAAACAACAATCTCAAAGTTATTTTTTATTTTTAGTTTCTGGTCATTTTAAGAAAAGAAAAAAAAGAGGCAGTTTTTTTTGCAAAAAAATAAAATAATACAAAACTAGTCATTTTTGCGAAAAATGTAAATCTGATCATAACTTTATTAGAATTAGTTAAATTAAGTTTTTTTGTTATTATATATTTGTGTTCTATTATTAAATTAGCTGTTAATTCTATCTTTATCATTATGAAGTTGATACATAATCCATGCTCTTTTTTTTGCTTAAAAAAAACAACAATCTCAAAGTTTTTTAGTTTTTTTTAGTTTCTGGTCATTTTAAGAAAAAAAAAAGGCTGTTTTTTTTTGCGAAAAAAAAGGCTATTTCTTTTTGCACAAAAAAAAAAACACAAAACTGGTCATTTTTGCAAAATATGTAAATCTGGTCATTCTTGAAAAAAATGTAAATTTGGTCATTTTTACAAAAAAAAAAATTAAATCTAATAATTTTGCAGAAAATGTAAATTTGATCATTTCATAAATTCTTTTTTATTCTCTTAAATAAATATATGAAACGGTTATTGAAACAAAAATACAAAATCGCCTACTTTTGATTAGCAACTTAACTATTAGATAAAATTGGCTATTTTTGCAATTTTCATGCAAAAGAGAACATATGATCATTTCGTGTAAAACTGAAAATTTTACTAAAGTGGTCATTTTTTTTTAAATTATGTCAATATAAAAAAAAAATAGTATATCACTACTTGTTTTAAAAGGGGCTTAGTCATTATTCTATTTTTTTAAAAAAAAAATATATATATATATATATACTTTTTTTTTCTTTTGTTGTTATCGTCAGGTAGTGATACTTAATATATTTATTTGTTTTTTTTATAAAAAAAAAACGTTAATTAGCAATTTGCAAAAAAAGGAAGATCTTTTTCATGTCTATATGTTGCAACAAATTCATTTTTCATTAATTTTTTTTTTCATTATTAAATAAAATTTGAGTCATTAATTATCAGTTTTTTTAAATAAATAAATAAAATATTAAATACCACCATGTGTTAGGTTACGATTCTTGGTGTGTATTTTTTTCTTAAAAAGTGGACTTGTGTGCGGTTACGCTCTAGACCAATCATTTTTTTATTAAAAAAAATGTAACTAACACAAATTTACTTTTTTTATCCAAAAAATTTTTTAGCCAAACATGAGTTATTAAAGCGACCGTGCTAGAACCATGAGACTCGAAGGGTGCCTCACACCTTCCCTCCGGTCAATAGAACTCCTTACCCAATCTCTGTTTTCGTAGACTAAAAATAAATAGTTTTTTTTCTTTTAAATTAGGAATTACCAGGTGACTTGGAACACCTAAAAAACTCAATTTCAAGTGGTGACTCAAAAAAAAAAAATCATTTTTTCTTTAGTGTTATATCCTTAACACTTGTAAAAAAGGGAAGTGGTGTGACAAATCTGGCAACTCCGCTGAGGAATTTCTTTAGAATTCGAGCTTTGTACATTGACTATATTTGGCTATTTTGATTATTTGGAAAAAAAAAATTGTTGGCTAATTGTGTTATTTCAATTATTCATTGTTTTGATATTGTGTGATTGTATATAATTAAATTGCCTCATCTCGCACACCATTTGAATCTCTGAAATTTTTGTTATACACTGTATGTGCGGATACGCTTCACAGGACTTTTGTCTAGGATGAGCCAGTGTGCGGTTATTCTCCTGGTTCTAGGTTTGTCACACATGTTAGGCGGGGTTGGACCACCAGTTAAGCCGGAATAGCTTTGATATCGGTACGTTGACCCTCCCCGGCTTGAGTTGTCCACTCGAGTAAAGCCAGTCTAGACACCTTCCAAATAAAGTGTTAAACCTAGTAAAAACTATCTCTTGTAGGCTACGTTTATTTGCATCATTTGCATTTGACCTAGAAAATCTAAGATATGTACCTATTCTAGACCAACATGTCCATTTTATGTGATACGTGAAAATAATTTGTTCAGAAGGCCTTTACATTGTTGACCAGCTTTATAATAACTTTGTCTTTCAATTTTTTTTTAAAAATAAAATAAAAAGGTCGAAATAAAAGGGGTGGTCTTTCAAGTGTGAGTCTTTTTTTTTTCATGAACTACGTACACCTGATTGTCACTAAAATGAGATACGTAGGCATCCCTTCTCAGGTTCGGTGTTTGTAAAAATGGGTATTTTGTCTTCTTTTTTAAAATAAAAAAAAAATCTTTTTTTTTAATTTTCTCCCTCAGTTAGAGTTTGTCATAAAACATTAATTGAATTCTATATAAAGGTACAAATGGCACCTCCGACCAAAGGACATGGTTCCAAGAGGCCTAAAAGTGAAGAAATTCCAGAGTTCATGATTGTTGACACAATACCCAAGGATTTATGGCAATGGTGGACAAACATAGGGAGTCATGAGCAAAGGAGAGTAAAAGAACATTTGGGACATCTAGTGTATCTAATAGAGATTGACCCTAGAATGGATGTGATCGAGGCATTGATTCCTTTCTGGGATCCAAAAAATAATGTGTTTCAATTTTTGGACTTCGAGATGACACCACTGGAAGAAATCGCCAACTTTATGGAGAAGGGGTCCAGTGTTCGAAGTGCTGATCTCCGCAATAAAAAACCTATAATTCCAAAGAACGTTGATGCCAAAAAGTTCCTGGACTTCTCAAGATCAATCAAATAGAGAAGGAGAGTTTGAAAAATGGGTGGGTTTCATTGGACTTTCTATACGAGAGGTACGGCCAAATGGATGGATTTAAAAATATCAAAACTAACTTAGCAACCAAGGGGGTGAAGAGGCATGGAAGGCGAATGGATGTTTTGCCTTCATGGTCGCGTTTTTGGGGCTCATTGTTTTCCCCAAATGGGACAAGCATATCGATATTCATCTGGCTGGGGTGGTGAAGGCGTTGACCACAATGGAAAGTCCTACTATTATTCCTATGATCCTAGCAAATATGTTTTGTGCATTGACTAAATGTATAAATGGGGAAATGTACTTTTAAGGCTGCAACATCTTGTTGCAAATATGGTTTTTAGAACATCTTTATCACCATGATCGTGCGCCCAAGTTCACTCCAGACTGGTGTAATTATGTTTCCTTCCATAAGGAAAAAGAAGCAAAAATCAATTTTCCAAAAGGAATTTTAGTGTGTGAAGAGAAACTTTCAGTGATCACGTCTGATGAAATAGTGTGGAATTATTACTGGTTCCCAGCTAAGGATGTCATTTGCATGTCTAGTGGTATCTCGTTTCTTGTGTTGATTGGGCTTAGAGGTGTTCAACCCTATACCCCACTTTGGGTTATGCATCAACTGGCTAGAGTCCAAGAAATCCCACCAAATGATGATATGAGTAGATTTGTATTTGACACCCCGCCAGGTTTTGCCTTTGATAACACTGATATTCTGAAGATCTGGTTTTGAAGTATAATTTCTGAGCTAAGTGAAATGGTTGTGGAGCAAGATAAAGGAAAAGTGGTGCCTGGATACCTATCGTGGTTTCGTGATCCAATAACATTTGGTGACATTCCCGAAGGATCCAGTAGAGAAAAAAAAAAGACCAACACATCATAAGACAGTTGGAAAAAGAGTTAGAGAAGGCCAAAGCCACCATTGCCCAGTAAGAAGTTCAAGTCCAAAGAGGAAAAAATCACCAGTTGGAGTTACAAGATGTGGAAGGGGAATTGAAACATGCAGAGGGGAAATTACCCCGGTTAGAGGAAGAGTTGGATAGTAGAATTCACTTGGCTCGACAGATAAAAAAGGAGCAGAGTTTTGAAATTTCTCGATTGAAGAGGGACTTAGTGGCATCTGGGTCGTGCACTACCAAAAGGGAGAACTTAAGCGGCAGAAGGAGAAATTTGAGAAAGAAAGGTCATGTTGGATGCGTTTACATGATCAACTTAATGCATAGTTAGAAGAACATAAAAGGAAAATCAATCATTGTGTCGCTATCGAAGAGGGGCAAAGACAAATTATTATTGAGAGAGCAACACTTCGCCATCAACTTGAAGCAGCAGAGGAGCGAGAGGCCCTCTTAAGGAACAATCTTGGTGATAATCAGGTTTGGTTGAATAACTGCTATGAAAATATGGGAAGAGGTAGACGTCAAGTTCATCAGCTGGTGGAACAAACCTCCTATGTTTTTAAAAATCATCATCGTATGAATGTTCCAGAAGTGGCTGAGAAAACATGGGCCATTATTCCCCATCTGCCGAAGGTGTTGTTGAATTTGTATGAGACCTTAAGAGGACAAAGAAAGCCCAAGGAAGATGATGAAAATTGAAGAAGAGTTTAGTTGTTTTGTTTGTTTGTTTGTTTCATCTTGTTTTGTTTAAGACTCAGTGTTTCAGTTTAAAGTTTGGTGTTCAAAGAGATCATGTTGATCATGGTTATGTTTAAACCTATTGATTTTGTCGTTTTTCTTAAAGTTTTTTTTTGGAAATGAATGAAAGGGTTTTATTTTTCTTGTCTAAATTAATGTTGTTGAGTTGTCTAAATTTCTGAACTATGTAATGATCTGATTCATGCGGCGACATGATACGTAGGCAACCTCCAAAGGGTTCGATCAAAACTTTTTTTTTAAAACAAAAAATAGAAGGAAAAGAAAAGGGAAGACAATGAGATAAGCAAAGTTGGGATGAGACAATGGCCTTCTGAACTCATGTTACTATGTGATTAACAAATGTGTGATTGATGTCGAACCCCTAACAAGTTTGTTCATTTCTCTTTAGTTTAGTAAGCTTTCGGTGGTTGGTTTGTGGTAAACTGCCAGAACACTCGTACTTTACCAGGTCTAAGGTAAGAGTGTCAATGACAAGCAATACTGAAACTGTGGTGAACCCAGTGGATACTCCAGTTGATTCAACGACAAGAGAGACAACCACTGTTGAAGAAAATCGGACATTGAGACATGTTATGGCACAGTTGTGGCAAGCCTAGGACAATGGCCAAGAACCACCAACGTCTATTCCCGATTTTCCTGAGATCACTAGTATCCGTTCTTCATCTTCTCAGGTCCCGATATCAAATCCTTTTTTTCCCTCCGGGGTATGGTCCATTTGATAATTGTTGGGCCTAACCATCAATAACACGCCCTCAAGGCATGCCATTCAAGAATAATCCCATTGTCGCGATAGCCGCACCGGTCTATACTCTCTTACAACCAACTGTGACGCAGAGAGCAGCTCAAGAGGGACAGTTCACCGTCCATCCAAAGCAATACTATACTCCTGGGATAGCATTCGGGGGCCCTAACTTGGTACAATTCGGCTCCCCTATTGATGTTGAGAGGCCCACTCAAGACTCAAATCAACAGGAAATGTTGAAGAAAATGAAAAACATCGAGCAACATATGAAAAGTATGCAAGGGTTAGAAGGGCACAAAAGTGTCGTGTTCAAAGACTTGTGTATGTTCCCAAATGTCTACCTGCCACCTGGATTCAAAACCCCTAAGTTTAATAAGTATGACGGGAATGGTGATCCCATAGCTCACCTCAAGAGATACTGCAATCAACTTAGAGGTGTAGGGGGTAAATAGGAACTGCTCATGCCTTATTTTGGTGAGATCCTGACTAGTGTTGCCTCAGAATGGTTTATAGACCAAGAGATCTCCCACTGGCACATCTAGGATGATATGACTCAAGATTTTGTTAGACAATTTCAGTACAATGTTGACATTATGCCAGATCGAAATACACTCTCTAATCTGAGAAAGAAGCCAAATGAAAGCTTCAGAGAGTATGCTATCAAATGGAGGGAACAAGCTGCCCGGGTCAAGCCATCATTAGATGGGCAAGAATTGGTTGATATCTTCATAGAGGCTCAAGATCCTAATTACTTCCACCACCTGACAGCCGCAATGGGAACACCGTTTCACACAACAATCAAAATTGGAGAAATGGTCGAAAGTGGTCTCAAAACAGGAAGGATTGTGAGCCAGGCAGCAATCAAAGCTACCACACAGGCCATTCAAGGTGGTTTAGGGAGTTTTGGAAATCGTAAACGAAAAGAGAAAGTTTCTTCGCTAGCATCAGGGTCAAGGGGTACTCAAAGGAATTCTAATTGTCCTTACCCACCACTTCAGGGACAATCTAACTATCCTCAGCATTACTACCCTTATATCCCTCAATATCCAGTATCTCCATCTTCATACACGGTCTTCAATGCTCAGTCATATGTGCATCCTCCCAATCGCCCACATTTTTGGGCCCCAACTCAAGGAAACCTTCGCCCACAACGACCACCCTACCAGGTCCCTTACAACCCTCATCCTATGCAAAATTATGCTCAAGAGTAGGGACAGAAAAGGAAATTCACTCAATTAGGAGAGTCATACTCCAGCTTGTTTCAAAAGTTAAGAAAGATAGGAGTGATTGTGTCTATCCCACCACATCGTTTGAATCCAACTGCTCCAGGTTTCCAGGCCAATGAAAGATGTGAGTATCATTCAGGGGCCCCAGGACACAGCACTGATAATTGTTGGACATTAAAAGGGGCGATAGAGAAGCTAATCGATCATGGAGTGGTCGTTGTGACGGATGATCAAAACACTCCCAATGTGACTAACAACCCACTTCCAGCTCAAAACAATTTAGTGAGCATGGTCTGCGATGATCAAGAGTACAAACTCCTTGGAAAAATAGGAAATTTGTTTAGGAAGATCGGAGAGGACGACAAGTCGATAAAGAGTTTAGTTACAGTTGCATCTTTGAGTGTGGAAGGTGTCAACCTTGATACTAAAGTTTTGTGTGTCCCGGAGATTTCGAAGGGGATTAAAGTTCGAGTAGGTATGCCGAAGTTGTATGTATCAAAGGGTTTTTCATTAACACAACAGGACCAAAAATGCTTGGCAAAGTTGAACGAACCTATTTTTGTTAAGCCCGTCCAACAACTTTCGGCAACTGATTCAAAGGCTGTCCTTTGGAACTATAACAAAATCGTTGTGGTTTACCGAGGAAAGGAGATTGTTGAAGAGGTTGATGAAGCAGGGGGGCTGACACGCTCTGGAAGATGTTATTCTCCAGAAGAATTAAGAAAATGGAAGATGACTCAAAACATCCAAGTACCACTGAAGAAAGCAGTTACTGAGGAAGAAGCAGAAGAGTTTCTAAAAAACATTAAGGTTCCAGATTACTCTGTTGTGGAACAATTAAAGAAAACCCCGGCACAAATTTCATTGTTGTCTCTACTCTTGCACTCAGAAGAACATCGTCGTGTGTTGAATAAAATTTTGAATGAAGCACATGTATGGAAGGATACCACGGTAAATCAGTTATAGAAAATGGCCAAGCGCATCTTTGAGTCGAACACCATCACTTTCACTGATGATGAGTTGCCCACGGAGGGAGCTGGACACAACAGAGGCTTGCTTCTTACAGTGAAATGCGAAGGGTACTATGTAAAGAGGGTCATGATAGATGGGGGATTAGGGGTAGACATATGTCTTCTCTCTACGCTACAAATCTTGAAAATTGACCTTGACAAAATTCGCCCTAACAATGTATTTGTTCGAGCTTATGACGGCTCAAGGCGGGATACCATTGGTGAAATCAAGTTAAACATGAAAATTGAACCGGTGGACTTTATGATTGTGTTCCAGGTAATGGACATGGACACATCTTATAATTTTCTATTGGAAAGGCCATGGATCCACATGGCTCGGGCAGTCCCATCAACTCTGCATCAAGTTGTTAAGTTTGAATACGACCATCAAGAGACCATTGTGCATGGGGAAGATGATTTACCTATTTACAGAGATCCATCAATTCCATACATTGAGGCAAAAGAAGGATGTGATTCCGTTGTTTACCAGTCTTTTGAAGCCGTATCAATCGATCGCTTTAAAGAAAAAGACCCTATCATCCAACCATATCTCTCTTCTTCCTCTTCAATGGTAGTAACGACCTTGCTCAAATATGGTTATCAACTTGGTAAAGGTTTGGGACTATGTTCACAAGGAATCGTGGATCCCATTAATCTTTTCGAAAACCAAGGTACCTCTGGCCTCGGATACAAACAAAGCAAGAGAAATTGAGATAAGGCTAAGAATCACAAAAGGACTGATTGGGCGTTGCCACAACCGATTCCCCATATTTCTCATTCCTTTATCAAGCCTTAGGGTCCAGAAATTGAAGATTTCTTTACTCATGAAGACGTTGAAGACGTTGTTCAGGATCTCAGTTAGTTATTTTGTGAAGTAAACATGGTTCAAGTTGATGAAGGTACAAGTCATGCAGATGTGCAGCTCGTGGGCTCAGGTGTTGAGCTAAGCAACTGGGAAGCCACTCCTTTCCCCATAAAGAAGGAGTCTTGGTAGTTTTTTTCGCTACTCTTTTGTATTTTGTTTTTGTCAGGGTTGTGATCCAAAAATTTGAAAGTATTATATATTAATGTCAACCCTTCTATCCTTTTTTTTATTTTATTGCAATGGCATGAAATTCCAGTTTCATAGTAGAATTTTGTCTTTTCCCCTCTCCTAATTCTTATTCTCCATTTTTCAGTTCTGTAAATGTCGCCTTTGATAACATGACATGCATGCGGAATTCACTCTCAGATCTTAAAAGGTTGTTTATTCTTGAATCACCGAGTCGAGAGGTTGAATATGATGAAGAAGAGGCTTTTAGGGAAATTAATAGGGAATTGGAACAGTTTGAGTACAAACCTAAGCCTAATCTTAGTGAAATCGAGGCCATCAATTTAGGAAGTAATGAGGAAGTCAAAGAAATAAAAATAAGCCTTCATGTCAAGAAGGAAATTAGGGATGCCATAATACAACTTTTGTTTGAATACAAAGATGTGTTTGCTTGGTCCTATGATGACATGCCTGGTTTGAGTATTGATTTAGTGGTCCATAAGTTGCCCACTTATCCTAATTTTCCACTCGTCCAACAAAAAAGAAGAAAATTAAAACCGGACATGAGTGAAAAAATCAAGGAAGAAATCATGAAACAACTAAATGCAAATGTGATCCAAACTATTCGTTACACTACTTGGTTGGCAAATGTTGTTCCTGTGCCGAAAAAGGATGGAAATACAAGAGTTTGTGTTGACTATCGGGATTTGAACAAAGCTAGTCCAAAAGACAACTTTCCCTTGCCCAATATCCACATTCTAGTTGATAATTGTGCCAAACACGAAATTCAATCTTTTGTGGATTGTTATGCGGGGTATCATCAAATCTTGATGGACGAAGAGAACGCTGAGAAAACTGCTTTCATAACTCCATGGGGAACCTATTGCTACAGGGTCATGCCATTCGGTCTTAAAAATGCTGGGGCAACTTACATGAGGGCTATGACCACCATGCTTCATGACATGATGCATAAAGAAATAAAAGTATACGTCGATGACGTAATCATCAAGTCTACACAAGTTGATCATGTGCAAGATCTGAGAAAATTCTTTGAAAGAGTGCGAAGATATGATCTCAAGCTTAATCCAGCAAAATGTGCATTTGGAGTTCTATCTGGAAAACTTCTGGGTTTTATTGTCAGTAGAAGGGGAATCGAATTGGATCCTTCCAAAATAAAAGCCATTCGAGAATTACCACCCCCGAAAAATAAGACCAAAGTCATGAGTCTACTTGGGAGGTTGAACTACATCAGCAGGTTTATTGCTCAACTCACAACCACTTGTGAGCCCATATTCAGACTTTTGAAAAAGGATGTTGCTATCAGATGGACTAAGGATTGTCAACAAGCTTTTGAAAAAATCAAGGAGTATTTGTCCAACCCTCCCGTATTGGTCCCGCCTGAACCTGATAGGTCTCTCTTTCTATATCTTTCAGTGACAAATAATTCCTTTGGGTGAGTTCTCGGTCAACACTATTCCACAGGCAGGAAGGAGCAAGTTATCTATTACTTGAGCAAGAAATTCACTAGTTATGAGGTCAAGTACACCCTCTTGGAAATGACATGTTGCGCCCTAACTTGGGTAGCTCAAAAGTTAAGGCATTACCTTTTATCCTACACAACTTACCTCATATCTAGGATGGATCCTTTGAAGTACATCTTTCAGAAGCCAATGCCAACTGGCAAACTCGCAAAATGGCAAATCTTGCTCACTGAATTTGACATTATATATGTCACTCGAACTGCAATGAAAGCTCAAGCTCTGGCAGACCACTTGGCAGAAAATCCAGTCGATAGCAACTACGAACCATTGGATACATATTTTCCAGACGAAGAGATTAACTCAGTTGAAGAAGTAGATCTAGATGAAAATCAAGCATGGCAATTATGCTTTGATGGAGCAATCAATAAAAAAGACACAGGGATTGGGGCAATTCTTATATTGCCCACAGGGCAGCATTACCCTGCAACAGCTCAACTTCATTTCTTCTGTACAAATAACACAACAGAGTATGAAGCTTGCATCATAGGTCTAAATATGGCAATAGATTTGGGTATGCAAGAATTGATTGTGTTGGGAGATCTGATTTGCTTATTTGACAAGCTCAAGGTGAATGGAAAACTCGAGACCTCAAGCTTCTTCCATACAAACACTGTGTGGAAGATCTTAGCAAAATGTTTAGGTCCATCGAGTTTAGATACATCCCCAGATTTCATAATGAATTGGCAGATGTCTTGGATACTTTGGCCTCAATGCTTCCATATCCTGGAAACACTTGCATTACTCCCTTGGAGATTCAACTTCGGGACCAACATGGCTATTGTAACACCGTGGAAGCAGAATCAAATGGTGAGCCGTGGTACCTAGACATCAAGAATTTCTTGCAAACAGGGAAATATCTCGAACATGCCAATGGAAGCCAAAAAAGGACTATTAAATGTTTAGCTAGTGGTTTCTTTTTTAGCGGGGAAGTTTTATATAAACGCACCCCGGATCTAAACTTGTTGAGATGTGTGGATGTTGAAGAAGCTGAGAAAATCATGAATGAAGTACATGATGGGGTATGTGGACCACACATGAATGGATATGTCCTTGCGAAAAAGATACTTCGAGCAGGATATTACTGGCTCACCATGGAACGGGATTGCTTTCGCTTTGTGAAAGAATGTCATCAGTGTTAAATTCATAGTGATCTCATTCATTCACCTCCTTTAGAGTAGCACCCATGGCCGCTCCTTGGCCCTTTGTTGCATGGGGAATGGATGTCATCGGACCAATTGAGCCAAAATCTTCTAATGGACATCGATTCATTTTGGTCGTAATTGATTACTTTACTAAATGGGTGGAGGCAATCATTTTCAAGGCAGTCACTAAGAAGGCGGTCGTGGATTTTGTCCATTCAAGCATCATTTGTCGTTTTGGTATCCCAAGAACTATCATCATAGATAATGCTGCAAACCTTAATAGCAATTTGATGAAGGAGGTATGTGAGCAATTAAAAATTGTGCATCACAATTCTACTCCATACAAACCAAAGGCCAACGGAACTGTGGAGGCAGCCAACAAGAATATCAAAAAGATTCTCAGGAAAATGGTTCAAGGCACTAGACAATGGCATGAGAAGCTGTTTTTTGCACTTTTAGGATATCACACAACAGTGCGCACCTCGATTGGTGCAACTCCTTATTTGTTGTGTATGGGACTGAGGTTGTGATACCAGCGGAAGTCAAAATTCCATCTCTTCTAATTATTGTCGAGGATGAAATTGAAGATACTGAATGGGTCAAAACCAGACTAGAGCAGCTCACATTAATAGATGAGAAGCGATTGACGGCCGTCTATTTTGGTCAGCTTTATTAGCAAAGAATGGCTCGTGCATACAACAAAAAGGTGCACTCAAGACACTTTGAAGTAGGTCAACTGGTCTTAAAGCGCATTCTCCCGCACCAAGAAGAGGCCAAGGGAAAGTTTGCCCCAAATTGGCAAGGTCCATATCGTATCAAGGAAGTGTTGTCCAAAGGAGCCTTGCACCTTACTGATGTGGAGGGAAAAATCACAGGCATAATTGTTAATGCGGACGCAGTCAAAAGATACTATATCTAATGCGTTCTACAATACTGTGACAAGTTTGTGGTTGAGAGAACAAAGGCATCTCTTTAAAAAAAAACAAAAAAAAATCCAAAAATCCTCTTTTTGAAAATTTGAACTATGTTTGACCTGATTCCGAAAGGATACGTAGGCAGCCCTTTGGGGTTCGGTCATACCAATTAAAAAAAAATCAATATTCAAGTATCTATAGAAAACTGGGGCATTTTTTTTTTAATTTTATTTTGATAGAATAGAGTCAAATTGTAATTCTGTTTATGATTTTATTCTAGCAACCAACATTTTAATCAACTCTAAGAACGATGATTCAATGTGTCTTGCACGGACAATTGATCATCAAAGACTACATTGCCAAGTCAAAAAAAAAACTTATGAGTGAAAGCCCTTGTGGGCACCATAAGTAAAAAAAAAAAAGTCTCATCGGTGAAAACTTTTATAGGAACCATAAGAATATACGAGAGAAAATCTTATCTGTGAAAACCCTTGCGGAGCACCTTAAGATAAAAGAAGAGAACATCATGAAAATGACTAATTGGGAGAAATCTGCAAAGATCACTATTTCTCGATACCTCTGCAT
The DNA here is from genome assembly GCA_036250505.1 of Solanum acaule. Lineage (NCBI taxonomy): Eukaryota > Viridiplantae > Streptophyta > Magnoliopsida > Solanales > Solanaceae > Solanum > Solanum acaule. The sequence continues at coordinate 33,057 of JAJOOR010001828.1, forward strand.
AAAGAATACATAGATCAATTATAAATTGATAATGGTTCAGATTTTGAGAATTAGACTACTCAAACGGATCTGGGGTCAAGTCCAAAGTGCATGTCATGGTTCACTCAAAGTCGCATATGCCTCCGGATAAGTTCTCTTTCTCATTTTTCTTCAATTGGGAATGCCCTTCCTTAAGTTTATAGTCTTTCTTGATCCAATTTTTCACACTCTTAAGTCTGATATTTTTCTAGTCTTTTCGATATAATCTCTTGACAAAATAAGGTAAAAGATGGCAAAGCTTACTACGGCTTCCCAAAAGTAAAGCTGAGTCTCCGAGTTGACATGCCATCGAGCAAGGACTAAAACGCCTCAAATCTTCACTGAAAACTCGTGAAGGAACACGATATAATCTCTTAAGTCATGAAAAATATTCAACAGGAAAATTCATCCTTTGGGACATCAGTCGCACCATGATATTTGATAGTACCAAAAAGATCAAGGCCCCTGAATCGACAAGAGGAAGCTTCAAGGGTTGTTCAACCAAGAATTTGGAGTAGAGTTGGAGAAATTGGTCAGGAGTATGGTCAAGTCATCAGAGCATCAAGGCCACAAACCAACCACCACTTTAAACTAACAATTTTCTCTTTCTTTTGCTCAACACAGGAACAAAAGAAAAAACGGGATTACAAGTCAAAAATGAAACATCACAAAAAGGAAGTTCTCCAAAGTCTTCACATGTTTGTTGTTTCATCTCATGCTAGTCGCATTCTTGCCTCTCAATTCGAGAGCTTCGAGCAATACGCACCAATCTAAATTCCGTGGAATAGGCACACGTCCTTTATTCATGTGCAATATGCACCCTCCTTTATTCATGTGCAATACGCACCAATCTGAATTTAGTGCAATATGTACCAATCTGAATTCCATGCAAATACGCACTCGTCTTTTATTCACATGCGAAATGTACCAGTCTTTCTTTCATGAGCAAGACGTACCAATCCAAATCACATGCAATACACATCGATATTGCATTCATGTGCTATACACACTAGTGTTCTTTCATGTGCAATGCGCACCAGTCCTTATTCACATGCAATACGCATCAATTCTCTATTCATGGGCAATACACATCATATGCATATCCTGGGAAATACGCACCAGAATTCATGGGTTATACATAACATATTCACATTTTTAGGGATACACCCAATCTTAGGACAATCCACAAAGACAATACTTCTTATTTGAAACTCTCAGGGCAACACACCCCACTTTTCTTTTTCTTTCTAGGGTTATATGTCCTAGTTCAAGATTCTCATTTTTTTTTCTTCCCTAAAAAAAACACATCCTTTTTGGGTTCTTCATTTTGTGATCTTGAGTTTTGAGTTTCAACCGCCAACTCAAGTTAAAACATACACCCGAGAATGATCCACAATCCGCCAAAGAGCATGAAGATCAATCTCAAAGATAACGCACAGAGCAAGTCAAAGATCAAGACGAGACCCTAAGAAAAAACATCAAATAGGGATCTTGTAACTCTTATATGGTAGATAGGAATAGTTATGTATCTCTTTTCTTTGTAATTATAGACAGTAGATGATGATAACCAATATGAATCAATCTTTTGACCGCAATTTCTAAAAGTTTCAGCTATCAAAGTTTCTCGAACTACACTGACCTGATTTCCTTTTAATCAAGGATATGTAGGCAACCTCTAAAGCAAGGTTCGGTCATCTTTTTCAAAATGGCTTCAACGGACTTTGAAACAGTCAAAAATTAGTCATTTCGTTCACTTTCTTCGCTTGAAAACTCTTCATGTTTCCAAGCAAAGAGGGGCATGTTGTGAACGCCTAATTTTTGACGTGTTTATTTTACTCCTACAATATATAGTAAGGTCTTTTCTTATATTTTTGTTTTGTATTTTGGGTTGTTTGTCTTTGTTTATATTGTTTTTTTAATTGGCCCAAATAACCCAATTTTTTATTGAATTAGGTTGATTTAGACCAAATTCTGATGGCCCAATCAATTTTGACCCGGTCCAATAGAAATGGTCAAGATTAAATCTCAACCATCCATGATATTTTGATTCAAGGGCTCTTATGGGATCCTACAAAAAAAAATACAAAAAAACTCCCAAAAATCAGAATTTGGCTTTTTTTTTCTCCCCTTGCTACCACCATCCCCGCCGGCTGCCACCGTTTCATCGGAAAAATCTCCAAAAATTTACCATCTCTTCTTTTCACCCTCCTCTACACAAATCTGCAAACCATTCATTCACATCTATAGCCAAACTCCGTAGATCTAAGAAAAACCAAACATAATTTTTTACTATTTTCTTTAGATTTACGAAATTTCGGTCATCCCCGTCCTATATCCTTTACATAAAAGTATAAAGATCTTTAAGGGCTATCCTTTGATGTAAATTTTGTGTCCAAAATCCGACAAAAAATTTCGGCGGAGTTTTCTGGCGACCTCCATTCATCCGAAAATTTATGTCAATCATTTCCCCCTCTCATCCTCTATCCAAATTCGTCATTCATTTTTTAAAAGTCAAATAAGTCGTTTTGGTGCCGGATTTATATTGTTTTGTTAGTATTCTTCAAGTTTTATCATGTTGAAGTTGTTGCTTGAGTTTATTTATTATTATTATTATTTTTATTTTTATTTTTTTGAATTTCATTTTTATTTTTTATTTTTTTATTTTCTGCCTTATTTGTTGTGTTTGATCTTCAAAATAGTTTAGATGTTGAGATTTTGTGTTAGTGGGTTGATTTTCTTTTGATTTTTTCGGTCTTGATCTAATGGGTCTACATTTTGGGCCTATTTTAAATTTTCAGATGGCCCATTTAGCTATTGTTCAATTAATGAATAAAAGAAATGGGTCATCTAAAATGACATTTTGGGCCTATTCTAAATTTTCAGATGACCCATTTAGCTATTATTCAATTAATGAATAAAAGAAATGGGTCATCTAAAAGGGCAATGCAGTCTTTTAATTAATTTTATTTTGGAAAAAGAAAAAGAAAAAAAGAAAAGAGGAAATTTCATTGGTCATCTTGGGTGGCACCTTGGGAAAACAAAGAGTCCAATGCATGCATTGGCTCTTAAGTTTTCAAGAAGAAGAGTGGGGGGTTTAATGCTCAACACCTATTTAAACCCCATTCTTCTTTCATTTCAGAGAACAAAAAAAAGAACAAGAACAGAAAATTAGAAGAGGGAAAATCATAAGAATAGAGAAAAAAAAAAGACCTCTTCTAAAAATATATTTCACCTTTTGTGGTCTTTGGGAATTCAATTAAGCTTTGTTTTCATCATTGTTTTGCCATCATCTCTTTAGGTATATCTCTTTTCCTACATTTTGCAATGTAACTTCAAAAAATAATGAAACATGTTTATATTTTTGGTTAAATTATTATGTTTAGTTTATTTGAATTAGTTAAATATGTTATGATACTTAATATGATTATGCTTTGTTGTTATCGTATATTTGTGTTCTATTATTAAACTAGGTGTTAATTTTATCTTTATCATTATGAAGTTGATACATAACTTTATTAGAATTAGTTAAATTATGTTTTTTTGTTATTATATATTTGTGTTCTATTATTAAATTAGGTGTTAATTCTATCTTTATCATTATGAAGTTGATACATAATCCATGCTTTTTTTTTTTTGCTAAAAAAAAAACAACAATCTCAAAGTTATTTTTTATTTTTAGTTTCTGGTCATTTTAAGAAAAGAAAAAAAGAGGCCGTTTTTTTTTGCAGAAAAAAAGAGGCCGTTTTTTTTTGCAAAAAAAAAAAAAACAAAAATGGTCATTTTTGCAAAAAATGTAAATCTGGTCATTCTTGCAAAAAATGTAAATCTGGTCATTTTTACAAAAAAAAATGTAAATCTAGTCATTTTTGCAAAAAATGTAAATTTGATCATTTCATAAATTCTTTTTTATTTTCTTAAATAAATATATGAAACGGTTATTGAAACAAAAATACAAAATCGCCTACTTTTGATTAGCAACTTAACTATTAGATAAATTGATTATTTTTGCAATTTTCTTGCAAAAGAGAACATATGACCATTTCGTGTAAAACTGAAAATTTTACTAAAGTGGTCATTTTTTTTGAAATTATGTCAAAATATATATATACTTTGTTTACGACTACTTATGACTATTTGTTTTAAAAGGGGCTTAGTCATTATTCTCTTTTAAAAAATATATATATACTTTGTTTTCTTTTGTTGTTATCGTCAGGTAGTCAAAATATATATATACTTTGCAAACATATGACTACTTGTTTTAAAAGGGGCTTAGTCATTATTCTCTTTTAAAAAATATATATATACTTTGTTTTCTTTTGTTGTTATCGTCAGGTAGTGATACTTAATATATTTATTTGTTTCTTTTCTTAAAAAAAAACGTTAATTAGCAATTTGCAAAAAAGAAGAAGATCTTTTTCATGTCTATATGTAGCAACAAATTCATTTTTCATTAATTTTTTTTCTCATTATTAAATAAAATTTGAGTCATTAATTATCAGTGTTTTTTAAATAAATAAATAAAATATTAAATACGACCATGTGTTCGGTTACGATCCTTGGTGTGTATTTTTTTTTCTAAAAAAGTGGACTTGTGTGCGGTTACGCTCCTAGGCCAATCATTTTTTTATTAAAAAAAAATGTAACCAACACAAATTTACTTTTTTTATCCAAAAATTATTTTAGCCAAACATGAGTTAATAAAGAGACCGTGCTAGAACCACGGGACTCGGGGGGTGCCTCACACCTTCCCTCCAGTCAATAGAATTCCTTACCCAATCTTTGTTTTCGTAGACTAAAAATAAATAGTTTTTTTTTCTTTTAAATTAGGAATTACCAGGTGACTTGAAACACCTAAAAAACTCAATTTCAAGTGGCGACTCTAAAAAAAAAATCATTTTTTATTTAGTGTTATATTATTTATTTATTTTTAAAAAAAAAACCCCATCATATCCTTAACAATTGTAAAAAAGGGAAGTGGTGTGACAGACATAGCTGTCGTGTTTGCCAATGCCAATCTTTTTCTTACGTTAGATTATGTACTCATGGTGCATCATAATGGAGCTGACTCTCTTTTGGCATTTTGGCGACCTGAAGACCTCGATTGGACTCATATTGATGTTGTTAATCACGCTGTTGTGATTACCTCTCTAGTTTATTACAAGGGCGGATTTTATTCCATGAGTTACAGTGGCAAAGTACGGGCTTATGAAGTTGCAAGTCTAATGTAAAGACACGCTTGGTTGGTGAGATAGACGAAAATACATTTATTTCGCATGTAATTGAGTATTACCTAGTTGAGTTATCTGGTGCACTATTACTTTGATTCTAGTCCTCACCAATAATTTTTGATGCCTTACCAACCTATCAAGCTCGTATATGAAAATTAGGTTAACAATAGTAGTAACTCAATATAGAGCATTATAAAAAAAATTAACTAATTCAACCACAAAAGAGAAGTGAAATTTCTAGATTCTCTTGCGAAATTCACAATTGAGATATCTCCTTTGTTCTTATCCACAAAATAAAAATCTCTAAAAACCAAAGCTATTAAGGGAAATAAAAACTAATTAAGGTTTTACTGTATAACAAGCAAAAATCTGAAGACCACAATACTATTTCTATTTAAGGCAAAACCAAAGCAAAACTTTAAAATGCAAAATCACTTTAGCAGATGCAAAATCACAAACCCTACATCCATGATAACAACAAATCTCTACAAACTAACAACGGATACATTTAAGTTAAGAACATACATGAACAAATAGATAATACATAGATTTAGAAAAAAAAAATCAGAAAACTGAGAGCTTAACCTTTAAAAAAACTTATTGAGAGCTTACATAGAGAAGATTAGAGTGAATTAGAACTATTTAAAGTGAAAAGTTTACAAATAAACTTACAGATTAAGAGCCTACCATCAATAGAGAAGCTTGATTTGTGAGAATCTTACTGATTGAGAGCTTACCGTAAATGGAGAGGCTTGATTTGTGAGAATCTTACTAATTGAGAGCTTATCATGAATGGATGAATCTCTCAATTCAGAGGAAATTGAGAGATTTGAGCGATTTTGGGTTAGGGTTTCTTTGTATTTAGGGGATTTTCAATTTCTTTGCATTTGTGAACAACTTTAATTTCCTAAATGATAACAATTTTCTATTTATGTGAACTGTGCTACAACTAATTTAGGGGACTAATTAAATTGTCTTATTTTCAATTAAGGAAACAGATTATTTTTATGTAAACAGTCAACTAAAATTAATTAATTTTTTTTCTTTTAGTTAAGAAAAAGAGAATATATAATAGATATTTAATTTTAAACCATTAGTGGCGGTTCAAACCGTGAATATCTATCTTTCCTTCATACCAAACATACCCTAAAAGGATAAAGTGAAAATATGTTGAAAAAATGATTTCTTTTACACGATAAGAAGCATTATATAATATGAATATCTATCTATTAGTTGGTTTATTCTTTTTTACCTATTAAATATGGGTGGATCAAATATTTCATCCGTCTTACCCCGATTCATTTTTGACTCGCGCATATCAAACTCAACAACCCGTTTGCCACTTCTATTTGAACTCATTAACTTCAAATTCTGGCTCAGTCTCAATTAGTAACGTTGACAACTAAACGAAACAGTACTAAAATAAGCTTATTTTTTTGGATTTAATTCTTGAGTCATTCCTCGTTAATTATCCTTTTGCAAAAGTTAGATTGAAATCCTCCCATACTTGGGCCTCCATTTCTCTAATTACACCAGACCCCTCAAATATGTGGACTGATGTTAACAGCTTAACATTCTTAATGTTCTAAATATAATATAAAGAAAATATGGAGTGAATAAAGGTGCATTAAGAAGTAATAGAGGGTTAAGTAATGTAGGATCTCAACCCACAAAAACTAAGATTATTTTTTGAAACACAAAATATAACTTTGTTTTTGTTTAGACATATATATTTTTTAAAAGTTTACCTTTTGAGAAAATGGGAAAATGCCCCCTGAATGTATATTTGAATTCTTAATTATCCATTTTAATTTTACCCTGTTTTATCATCTTGTACTGTTTAAATATGAAATTATTACCTTCCTAAATGCTTAGCTGTCATAGTGAGTGTATTTCACTTTGGTAGAGTGGACTCATCAAGAATGATCATTATAATTAGGATTGAGAATATTTATATCAGTGGTGATTTTACTTTTAGCTAACATGATTTTGACTATTAAATGTATCTTAATTGATATGGACTCATTAAGAACCGTTTCATTATAATTAAAATAATTTCAGTGTAATTTAATATTGTAAGTTATTAGATCTCCTATTTGTAGTAGAATTTAGTTCATATTGGAAAATAATGGATATTTCTTTTTTGTATATATCTCGGAAAAGAGTAAATTTACACAAGGTAACCAATCTTGAATAAGTTATATTAAGATTAGTAATTAGTACCATAGTAAGTTATTTCTCCCAAAGGGTAGAATAATAACAACAAGATTAATTATTCCAAAATAAAACAATGAAAACACTATTGGGCTAACAGAAAATCAAAGTTTATCGAAAATTTGGTCTAAAATTTCTCTAAGACACTAGTTTTTTATGATTACATCGGCAATAATCCAACAAAAGAATGATTGAAATACCCATCAGATCCCTCAAATCCTTTTTCTACTAAATAAGGTGGGAGGAATTTTCGTAAATAAACAACTTCTTAGAATCATTTGAGTTTCCTTCTCTCTTCTTATGTAAAAGCTATGACAGACTGGACAAAACTTCCCAATGATGTTATTGCTCACATTGCAAATCGTATTAAAGTGATTGAAGATTTTATTGCTTTTGGTGCAGTTTGTACCTCTTGGCGAATTGCCACTACAAAGGACAATTTTGATGTGCTTTCTCCCCAAGTTCCTTTGCTTCTGTTGCAGGGTGTCAATCACGAGGAATATTATCAAAATATTTATTCTCTTTCCAAGAAGAAAGTTTCGCCCATTTTTCTCCCGCAAGTTAGAGGGTCAGAATGTGTACCAATTACAGAGGGATGGCTCTGTACCATGGAACGGGATACGGGGGAGATAAATCTATTGCACCCTTTCTCTCACAAAACAATAAACCTTCCCTCCCAAAAAGCCTTACTAACTTTCCATGATTGTGCTGCTTTCGAAAAAAATTGTTGGGGCTGCATAGACATAGTTGTCGTGTCTGCCAATGTCAATCCTTCTCTTACGTCAGATTATGTACTCATGGTGCATCATAATAGAGTTGACTCTGTTTTGGCATTTTGGCGACCTGAAGACCTCGATTGGACTCATATTGATGTTGTTAATCATGCTGTTGTGATTACCTCTCTATTATCACAAGGGCAAATTTTATTCCATGAGTTACAGTGGCAATGTACGGACTTATGAAGTTGCAGGGCCTAATGTAAAGACACGCTTGGTTGGTGAGATAGACGAATATACATTTAATTCACATGTAATTGAATATTACCTAGTTGAGCTATCTGGTGCACTATTACTTGTTTCTCGATTTGTCAAAAGTACTCCAATTCACACCTTCAAATTTAAAGTCTCTGAACTAGACATAATCAGAGGTGAATTGAAGGATGAGATGAAAACCTTGGGAAATTCATCAATGTTTGTGGGTCGCAATTGGGCAAGTTGCATTAACTCTTCTAAATTTACTGGAATCAAGCCTAATCACATATATTTTGCTGATAAGTGGTTCAGATGTTCTAGCAATTTTGATATGGGTGCTTATAATGTGTAAATTTTATAATTGACATATAGGACTAATAATTATAAGTTATGACATTATTCTTTATCTTTCAAGTTATAACAATAAAAAATTGCAGGTTTTAACATTTAAGTAAAATAAAAAATGATTTAAATAATAGTAAAAATTAATTAGTGTGAAAAATAAATAAGATAAAAACGAATATATTAGTAGTAAATAATTTGAAATAATTAATGATAATTAATAGGGGCATATAAATAGGAGATTCATAAAAAAGAGGAATATTTGTTTTCCTTGGTTAGCTCAGAGCAGTTAAAATCGTTCAAACAACTTTCTTTTCTTTTGTTAGAAGGTTTCTCTCTCTTCTCAATATTTTCTCTGTTAGTTGTCACTCTCATCTAATTCATATTCATTTTTATTCAATAATCTTCATTTTCTTGTAATGTACGGCTTCTTATCATTATTAATAAAGCATGGTGGTAAATGGGTTTCTTCTTGTTAGTATTCTTTGCGATTTTTTATTTGTATTGGTATACAAACCAAACATAAAAAATATATATGAACAGTGATACTGAAAAAAAATATTCATATTTTGTTTGTGTATAATACTTTTAATTATGACGTTTTTGGTATGAATATTCATTTTTTGAAATTACATAAAATTTGTTTGAATATAGATTTTGATTTGAACATACATTTTTTTGTATGTTTCTGGTTAAAAAAATTATATAAAATTTATTTGAATTTAGTATACAGGTTATACCATGTTGGTACGATTTTGGAATTATATTGAAATGAATTTCGTATAATATTTATCTAATAAATGACAATTGCTAGTTAGAAGTGGTATTATTTTGGTATTATAGTGGCATGATTCTGCTGTGAAAAAGTGACGACTTATGGCATGAAACAGGTAAAATTTTGGCATGAAATAGGTATGAAAAGTGTGCAAAATAATTATATGAAATTTGTATACTGATTTTAGTTTTTTGTTGTGTATAATAACTTTAATTATGACGTTTTTTGTTAAATGTATAATGTTATATTTTGATATGAACATTGAATTTGTTCATTATTTGTCTGACTCATTTTTTTACTTTTTGGTATGTCTCTGGTTAAAAAAAATAGATAATTTTTTTTTGAAATTTGTATACTACTAATACCAGACATGTATGTCAATCAATAATATTTTTTGGTACGAATTCTGATTTGATTGGATATATTTTTTGGCATTATATTGTAATGGATTTTGGAAATAATAATGTAATGAATTTGGTATATTGTTTCATTTAGAAATGGCAATTAATATTTATAAGTTGGAATTATTTTAGTATTCTAGTGGCATGATCCTAGTATGAATAATTGATGACTTTGACATGAAAGAGGTATGAGTGAATAAGAATTGTATGAAATTTGTATACTAATATAACATATGTATTTTTACTGTGGTATTCTGTAATAACATATGAAATTGTTTAAAAATAACATATGTACTTTTACTTTTGTATGAAATTTCTATGCATAAAAATGATATGAAATTTGTATACTGATATAACATATGTATAAAAGTTATTTGTACTTTTGTATAATGTAATACTAACACAATAATTTATGATGGAACAGGAAAATATGCAAGTCAAAAAGTGTCGAAGAATAATTTTTTGTCGCCTGGTTCAAAAAGAATTGTAGGGAGACCACAACTTGAACGCTGGAAATGGTTTGCTGATGTGAAATTCAAGAGGTTAAGGTTAAGTGCAGTACATGTCGTCGGGAGGGACACAACATGAAGACATGTTCAAATTACCCTTCTGAAAAAAAGAAGACATAATTTATTTTTATTTTTATTTGGTTGTTTTATTGTGGCAAACTCATGTTTTGATTTATTTTGTCTTTTAAGTTAATGAATTATAATTTCAGAACATTTATTATGTGTGCTAGTTAATCATTTGTGTATTCAGTGTTTTTCAAATGTATACTCAAAAACTAGGTAATGCTGGTATGCGATTGATATCGACTGGAAAAATTACGTCAAATCATAATATGAAATTGGTATACATTTGGTATCCAACTGATGTCTCAGTGGTAAAATTGAAAAAAACATGTAATTGAGATTTCAACTGAAATAGTCAACTTAAAACTAGTTAATGTTGTATCTAATTTGTATAAATTTGGTATCGAATTGATATCCCATTGGAAAATTGAAAAACCAACATGTAGTTGAGATTTCAACCAAATTAGACAACCCAAACAAGTTAATGTTGTATTCAATTAGTATCCATTTGGTATCAACAGATATCCCACTGAAAAATGAAAATTAATAATAAATGTAACTGATATTTCAATCACATTAGACAACCTAAAATAATTTAACATTATATCCAATTGATATACACTCGGTATCCAACTTGAAATTTTAGAACAAAGACTAAAAAATAATGTATGAAATTGGTATCAAACTGGTATAAATCTTACAACGTAAATTAATGCATATTATGTATTGTTGTCAAAAACTGTAGCAAACGAAATATACATCACCCAAAAATCAAAACATGTAATTAAAAGTCCAAACTGCAATAATTAATACAAGTTCTATATTTTCCTCTCTTCAATTTATATTCCATATTTAAGTGTGACCTTTTTAAACCATATTTAAGCTGAAATTTAGGAACTCATTATTAAAGATTCTATTATCTCATATTAAAGAATAGGGTGGGATTCCTGGATCTAGTGGCCGGTGAATCACTGATCAAAGAGCAGATTTTTGAGAAACTCTTCATCAATCTAGTGGCCGGTGAATCACTGATCAAAGAGCAGATTTTGAAGAAATTCTTAATCTATCTAGTGGCTGGTGAATCACTGATCAAAGAGCGAGCAACCACCAGATTTAAGCATTATTGTTGTTCAACATAATTACTATTCATAAACTCTAGTTTTCCAGCCAGTATTGGAGTTGGTAACTTATGTAGACAAATCAAAAAGGAATATAAAGTGAGCAAACAGATCAAATCCCATTGGGAGGAAAATAAGGAAAAAATAACAGACCAACTTTATTATAAAAGGTCAATGTACAAACTCTTCAATAGCATAAACTTATCCAAGATCATGCATTGACCAAAAATTGTAATTGATCCTTTGTAACTCATGTACAACTTGTGTTCTACACAAGGTGAAAAAAATCATGATTAGAAAAAAAAAGATGTACAAAAGAATTTTCTTTAAGGTATACCTATGTCTATGCAGGAGAAACCTTTCACTAGAACTATAATTCTCCAGCAATGTCTTCTAAACAAGTAATCATGTGTTCCCTACCTCTGGAGCTGCAAACTGCATATCAAAGAATTGAAAAAATGGGGAGAAATATATGAACCTAGTATAACCGGGAATCCCAGTTATACGATCAAATATACAGAATCACTCGGTAGATTTTACACTTTGCGTGTTCTCTCCAGACAAATCATTCTGTGACTTGTTGGGAGTAATAGTAAGAGGTGACCAGTGATCCGGAACCATCAGGAAATAGGTGGTCATTGCCTTCCGGAACCTCTTTTTGTATTGCTTAGGTGAAATTACAGTCGGAGGTGTGTTCTTAGGTCCACCAAGGATGCCAGAGGCCTTAACCCATGTCTCCAGGTGCTTGTCCCATGTATACTGCCTCATGAAGTCAATAATCCCAATAACGAGTTCATGATTTTCTTCGTCAACACCAACCAATAGTGAGTAATCCATCACATCAACCGACTGCAAGAAGAACTACTAAATTAGTCCAAACCATAAAAAAACTCAGCTAAAAATATACTCAGACAAGCTAATGGGATTAGGCAACAAATATAATCCTTTGCACGGAGGTTGGGTATTGTTAAAGGCGAATATTAAGAGGTGGATCAAGGAGCTAAATTTGATGGGTTCAACCTTTAGGTAATTACTATTGATCCCATTACACTTTTGAAATTATGGGTTCAAAATTTAAAAATATTTTTAGAAATTTTAATGATTTTTCACATATTGAACACATTGATGATATGCTACATCCGCCTCCTTGAATGGTACGAATTGATCACACTCAACAACCCCCAGGTTCATTTCTGAACCACCAACCAGCTATGTTGCTCGGACTCTCCAAAAATATACGCACTCTTGTCGGATCCTCAAAAAATGCACTACTTTTAGAGTATCCGACATGCACCCGTCGATATTTTTGAAGAGTCCAAGCAACATAGCCAACCAGCTCCTCATGGTTAGAGAGGTGCTTCCCTCTTCGTTCCTCGCCCCATGTGTCAAACAGACTCTTTCCAATTGGAAGTGATACAACAATCACATCAGTTAGAAGTGATTCAATCAACTGCAATACATAGTTTTAATGGCCAATAAAAAACATGAAAATTTTCCATGATCAGACCTCAACAGTCCACTAGGAATTTTAAAATAAGTTCATTATGAACAGAGTGTCGTAAACTTACTGCAAGAAAAGCAGTGTCATTCCAGACTGCTCGTTCCAAAAGTCTCTTGGCTTTGTTTCCAACAAAAATAGGTGAAGTTGGCATAGACTCGATCAAGTTCTGATCCAGCAAGACCTTATTACTTCCACTAGAGTCGGGATTGTAACGAGACCTGGCAGATCCTTTAAGGTCATAAAGCCGTGTTAGGTTCCTCCCAAATAGAAGGTTCTCCATAACTAGCACATCCATATTAGATTCCTTCCCTCCTTTAAGATGCTTAGATGTCACCTTCACATAAACAACAGACACAATTATGCAAAACGATTAGATACTCATAATCATAGTTCATGATATAATGACTTGTGAAAATGCCCAAGCATATGAACTGTAAGGGAGTCGGGGAATAATCAAGAAACTTATTAATTTAGACACTAATTGCACATCAAAGTTTGTCTTCATAGTATAAAAGAGAAATATGCAGCCGTTGTTGTGTGCTCAGTTCACTCTCAAGGACATGGAACCATCATTCGAAAGACTTTGCAGACCATAAAGATGATCGTATTCATACAGACCATCATGTTCCTTCTAAAGGCAAAGAACCAAAAAAGAGGTACCTCGATTACCCGAAGACACCAGTGAAAATGGATTGTGCCTTACCAGACCAATCCTAGTGAAAACTTCAGGTGAAAGTAAAAAGTGAATAACAAACCTAAGTGGTAGCTCAAATGTGTCAAGTTAAACCATTAACTATTTATAAATTATGTTAAGCGCACCTTCCAAATGTGATACTTGTCTTTGCCCCTTAATAATTGATGAAGTTTGCTTAGTTACTAGATTTTTAGCAAAATAAGTTGTCTAGTTTAAGATAATTTGAATTTTAGTTAGGTTGTTTGAGTTGTTGAGATATTTTAGGTTGTTTTAAATTTCCAATGTCCTATGTTGGCTATTTAAAGCCCCTCAATGCTTAATAAAATCATTGAAAGCCATTTTCAATCCTTTTTTGCTGCTCCATCTTTTTAAAAAACCAACAGAAATACTAGATTCACAACAAATGCAGCATTGTGCTGTTGCAGGTATTTTCCCCTAAGACTATATCGATCACTTGGTAACACGAATGACCTTATAAATCATAATCACATAATTCGAGAAGCTGGAGTGATCAAGAGTGGTTAAAAATACCTGATAGATCCCCAGAATTTTTGCCAGGCAAGTTGGACTCCTTGAGTTTATTGATTCTGAAAGATACTTAAAATATGCTGGAGCAAACTTTATAAAAGATTCCAGCTCTGTCTTAGTCACTTGTTTGATAATGAATCGATCATCCAAGGTTTTAGCAAAGAAAACATTGCTCTTGCCTCCTTGGGCTCCCCACTTCTTACAGCGGCTAAGAGATCTTATGTAATCCATCTCAGATGGGCAACATTTCCTCCTCATAGCTTCAAAGCGCTTAGCATAATAACAAGTCACAGTATACTTCACTTTCCCAAGTGGTCCATCGTCCGAAAAGGAGACTCTGGCATGCATTGTCTTCGTGCATGAGAGCGGATCCAAAACCAAAGAGCTATGACTACTGGACGAAGACAAGAAACTGTCATCTATAGATCCAAGACTTCTGAGGGATTCTGACACTATTTCATCCATAGATTGAAGGAACTGCAGACTTCCAGATTCTTGGGACTGCAGTGGCAGGTTAGAGTCCAAACTAGCATCCTTTGATTTCTCTGGTTCATCGGATATTTGTGCAAGATAATCTGGTGAAACTAGTGCATAAGATATAATACTTGTGGGCTCTTCATCATACACTGGTATAATGGTATCATTAACCCCAACAGGTAGGAGCAATCTGGCTCCACCTTGTGCCTCTGACTCTCTAAATGATGAAATGTAGACAGGGCTGTACTCGCCAAGCGTATCCAACTTCTGAGCACTTGGTAAAAAGTTTTTGTTCAGTGACCAGTAGAAGCTAATAAAAGACATACCTAACCATCCCCCGGCGTCTTCCACACTTTCAGAGCTCTTAGAGGATAATGAAGGAGGAAATCCAGACGCCTTAGTTCCGTTATGTTCCTCCACAGGGTCTTCAACATCTACTTTTTCTGCTAATCTAGTTGTTGAAGAATCTGCGATAGGTGGTTCAGAAGATCTGCAAGTACCATCCTTCAGCACTCCAGGACCGGAAGTAGTTTCACCAGTCCAAGCTGCCTCAAGAGTATCGGACAAACTATCCATGATCGCAGACTGCCCATCAGAAAGGGCTCTAGACCCCTCTGTATTGGATTCTGCAGAGTTCGACCCGCAGAAGCTTTCTGTTCCAACGGGAAGACATGCTGGTTTCTCAACTGCACAACTAGAATCAAAGAGAACCTCAGATCCTTGATGAACTGTGTCCACATGATTCATTTGGTTACCACTTACTCCATCATTAGATTTTTCACCAAGTATTGGAGTTACAGAAACAGAATCAGGGACATTCAAACAGTCACTAGGCCTGGAGGGATTATCTGGACCAGTGAACTTATCATTACCAACAAGGGCTTTCTCTTCAGTAACGCAATGATCCTCACATTCTAAGCTGGCCGCATATACGAGACGGTGATCCCACATATAAGATTGGAAAATAAATTGCCTTCGCAACCGATTAATCTCGAAAATATCAATGACAGGCTGCACCTTTTTTGCCTCCTTGGTCAGAATTTTCTGGAGAGATTCCTGCTAATACACAACACCCAGGAAACCCCATAAAAAGAAAATTAGCAATTCTTTTACAAAATCATTCGCTTTAAATCCCTAACATAAAGTGAGACAATCGAGAATTCCACGTAATTAATTTAAATGATGTTAGAATCATGATACACAGGAAAGTTAAGTACTAATGCAAGAGGTTAATAAGATAGCAAGCAAGTAAAGTTTTGATGCATCAAAGAAGATGTCAATATAATCTGCAACATGGGCAGCAAAAGAAAATTCCACCATTTTTCTGACTCCCAAGCACAAGGTGATAAAAGAAGAAATACTGAATCATAACCAGACCCGTTTGCACATCGCTTACGGGGTAACTGGAGGAAAAAAGAACAACCAGAGACTCATGCTTCATAATAACTGCTACAAACACCCAACAGCACATACAAACATAGGAGTGGAGAGAAGGAGAGGAAGTGCTTAGTAATATATGCAGAACCATGATATGCTAAACAGAATATTGAATTCGGGTAAGGTTTTCAACTTCTACTTAATCAACCACTTTCTCAGTATCCTTTCGATTTTGTAATTAGGACACATATCTCTCAGACTATGCATAATCTAGAGACAATTTAATATTTAGAAGTGAAGACTTTACTTCAAATTCTTCCTTCTCCTTCCGCAGCATTCCTTCCAAAACAGCAATTTGACCTCTTGCTTCAGGTGCTTCAGATGCTTCAGCGCTGCTGTTAGCTTGACCACCAGATTTTTTCTCCACTAGAAGACGAATTGCATTCAGAACCTCAGAAAACAAACGTTCAGCTCGGACAATGACCTGCTCAAATTATGCCATGAAAAAAAAGTACACAGAGTGAGATCAGATACCACTTTATACCACTCAAAAATCTGTCTTCGCACCTCATTCACTTCTTGTTGTATCCAATCCTGATTTTTCTCATAGTTGAAATCAAGCTTTGCAGGAGGAAGGCACACTGAGTGAACATCAATTGACGCATAGCGGAAGCATGCAACCATTTTTCCGAAACTGCACAAGTCACAAATTTATTAACATTGCAAAAGACACTGAAAGTACCAGGGGAATCATAGTTTTAAACTCAGACCCATAGAACTTTTATGCAGATTATTTTCATACTTTGGCAAAATAAATTACAAGCTAGCACTACGCAACCAACATGCAAAGAAGGAAGCAATATAATCAATCAAAAACACGAAGGGAGAGAAGTACTGTTAATTGAGGAGAACATTAAACCAGTTAATCATGCCAACAGATTTGAAAATTAAGCATGACAAGCAAAGAGAACAAACATTTGAAATGCTCTTAGATTTATGACATTGCAGGCAACAAACCAAATAAGAACATACCCATAAAACCGAAGACAATCTCTGTGTAACGAATGCCCGCAACTAGCCACTCTGCTTGCAGCTGCATGGTTTGAGAAACTAAGTTCTAGGAACTTCCCAAAGGATAAACCCCAAGCAGCATCAGACATCACTACTCTTTGAGTAGCTAGAGGAAATCCCTCAACCCGTGGACATCTCAGGCATCTATGCCACATCCATATTTTTCCTTCCCTTTCACCGGGCAAAAGAAACTCTGGCAGCTGCTTAACAGAAATAGTTAAAGTGCCTTGACGATGAGTATAACACTGAACATGTGCTTCTGAAGGCATGTCACATAAACTACATCTATAACTCTGCAGAAGAAAAGGAAAAAAAAAAAAAATCTTGTCGGTCTCTTAATTATATTCTTAATGTTTCTGGAAAACATGGAAAGGAAAGGGGAGAGCTTTACTTGATCAAACAAATTGTCTCGTAGAAATCGACCCAATGGCTTATCACAGTTCCCATAATATTTTATCCGAAAGAGATGAGACCTTTCACAGACAGTACCCTTCCAAATACATCGGGATGATAAGGAAACTAAAATGCTTTGATGGTCAGATGGGGACGGAGGGAACTCTTCCTTTGAAGAGTCTGGTTCATCATAAACATTTTGTCCGTCTAGTTGCAAAACCATTGGATTTGAGCCACTTTGGTTCACATCAACCCTGCAATTTTGGACATTCTTTGACAAACAACCTTGTTCAACTTTATCTGAAGGCGCAAAACTGGTAGACAAGAAATGGTATCCTTGGGCATCTTGGATATTGTTGGCTACTGAAGGGTTTGAGAAGGAAGACTCTATCATATGCATAATACCTCTGTCCACAGATGTACCAGTTAGCAAGGGCCCAAGGAAGGAAGTCTCAGTGTTTGCAGCAGTAGGGAACTCTGTCATACCCATTTTCTGAGCACAAAGGTTTGCAGTCTTGACCAGGTCTGTTGTGGGAATGCTATTTGATCTCTGTGGTGCACCACCACATAGTGCTGATTGAGTTTTCTCAGTGTAAGGAATGGTAAAACCAGGTACTATTGAGATTGACCTGCCAATAGTTGATGATTTATCCGGAAGTGCTACAGTTATTGGAGAATTCAGAGGAAGTTCAGGTAGAGATGCTCCCTCATCAGCAAGAAAAGATGTTTCCAGAGCCAAATGATAAGCTGCAAAAATTGAATATTGAAAGACATGCTTTACTTGCTTCAACTCATCCCCGTTTGCACCACGGAGTAATACCTGAGACAACAAATATCACGAGAGCCGAAAAAATATTTAGAAGTCTATATGACTAATTTGCAATATGTACACATATGATGTCGTAAGAGTAACTTGGCCATGAAAAAAGACGGAAACCACCAATTTGCAGGTTGTCAAGTGTCTATTTAGAAGCAAGACAATAATTATCTTACTGTAGTTGTAGTAATTGATGATAGACTTACAGTGCATCCCAGTGGCTTTGGACAGCCTTCAAAGTGCATTAGAGTCTTCGCCAGCTTCTTTCCACTCTGTCCAGCTGTACCATGCTCTTCAAAAAACTTCTCAACATGGAACACGTCACAGTATCCCAATTTTTTAGATGAGAAATGATCTATTGAAGGTACTATCTGACTACCCGTGCAACGGGCTATACGCTCCAAAAGTGTCCTCTTGATATTTAAGACAAGTGATATGTCCTTTGCCAGGAGGTACTCTTGTGCATAGCGAGATACAGATTTTTCCACCAGAAGAACATCTGGTTGGTGTACATCAATTTTGGCAACAGCCATCTTGAGATGATCCATTTCCTGAATAGCAATACACATCTATAAACACAAGATTCAAACACTATTGGTTCCAAATATAGGAAGACAAGGTTATTCATCAAAACCTGCTGCAACAAAGTATCAAAACTTGACAAGTGGTTAGAGACACGCTGGTATTCAAGAGCCCCTCCAAGGATTAATATGCGAGGCTTCTCTATTTTGGATGTCATTCGTCGATGAGCTACATTTTTCTTGCAGACAACTCCTTTCACCACCACACTATTTAAGGAGAAAAAGTTTCATATGAGAGGATACTATATTGGATGTGCGCAAGAACAAGAACACAACAAATATGCTATAACATAAAGAGGTATAAAAGGTAGTGGATACAGAAGAAGAAGAAGAATATGATTTCTATTCTTGACCAAGAACACAATCACGAGCAAAAGAAAGCTGCCATATGTATGTCATAAGTTGTTACCCTGCACAACTATATTTAGTTTACAGATCATTGGGGGAAAAGCACTATGTCAATAATATTGTCATTGCTTCGTACTTTGCAAAAAAGCACTTTGACCAAAATATTCATAAGGCAAGAAATACAGGTTCTGGAGAAGAAGACAAGTATTGAATAGAATTATATAAGTGAGAGATTCAAGTATTTCAAAGTTCTTCAGAAATCACAGAAAACAAAAGTATTATGTGTGTATCGAATAGAATTGTATTAAAAAGAGACTCTGGTATTTCTAGTTTCCTTCAGAAATCAACACAAACTAAAGTACTGTGTGTGTGTGTGTGTGAGAGAGAGAGAGAGAGAGAACATGAAACCTCAACAAAGCTCCTGTTTTCCTATTTCAAAATTTTATGTAGCTGCTTATCCTAACTAGTAACATATGCGGCAAGGATCCAACACACAAGCTGAACAGCATTGTGGATAAAAATGGTGGGAAAATTTCTTACCTGTCACCACGACGTCCAGATGCTATACATTTCACCTTTACATATCCCCCAGGGTCCATCCCTCCGCTCTTGCTAGTGTCTGGTTTCAGAAGTGTAGCAGCTTCCCATGATAGAGATGTAATAATCTCCAGCCAACTCTCTTTTTCATCTTCCTCATCGACAAGGCCATGAGCCTGCATAATCTGGGATACTAAAGCCCTGAAGTGGCCATCAACCACATTTTTCACAACCTTTTTCTGCTCCTCATTTGACCTATCCCTACTTCT